>SNQN01001077.1:39536-53742 GCA_008642245.1 Bassia scoparia
GCGATCTTTAGGGGATTCTTACTTTCAATCGATATGGGGATTTCTTACTTCAATCGATTTTCTAGGATTTTTGGGCTAGTTTGTGATCTGAATTTTTCAGTCGATTTTTGTGAATTAGTCGATTCATGATTTCAGTTGAATTCTTTTTTACGAATTGCAAACCTCCGTATATTTGGGAGATTTTCTCTCTGAATTTCAATCGATTTGGATGTAATTTAATTAGCCACGAATTTGTCGTCCAAAATTGGAATTGTGACGAACAAAAATTAAGAAGAGAAATGGGAATTTTGGGGGTGAGGACGCTTGGTGGTGGGTGTAACGGAGAGGAGAGGAGGAAGGAAAAAGCTGCAGTGAGGGAAAGGGAGCAAGAATGAGCAGAGAGACAGGCAGAGTAGAGAGGATGAATAAAGAGAGTGATTAGAGGTGATTTGGGGTGGTGTTAAAAGGTATTTAAATGATTTAATTAGGGTATAAAATAATTTGCACATAATAGGGAGTTGGAAGGAATAGGTGGGACCACACGTCGAAAGTGTCTTCCGTTGAACTGAAAAACTGAGTGGGTATATTTCTTAATGGTTTTTGCAAAAGTGGTAGTTATTATAAAATGAAATGGCGGGTTTTTTTAAAATGGCAAAAACTGGGTAGTAATGCAATTTTCCTAAATAATCATTTTGGTTTCACCAATGAAAACTAATTAAGAGATTTCTAAAAAATACCCAATGATTTGCGTTTCATACAATATAAAAACCCCCCATAAAAAATTCCGTCCACAATATACCCTTGAGGTTTGAAAAAACCTTAACCACATATAACTAATGGTTAAATTTACCACCTTAACGGTAAATTATATTCTTTTTAAAAAATTAAAATATAATAAAAGTAAAATAGCAAGCATCGAGTACACCAAACAATTAAAAAAGGCAACCAACCATCTAAAAAATATATTAAGATAATAAAAAATTAACTTTGGTCTATCTGCTAGACACCTTTACTAAACCTTCGGGTAATATTGTAAATGACTTTTTTGTAGGGTAATCGTAGAAAACGGAAAAATCTCAAGGGTATTCATAAAATCCCAAAAATTAATAATACTCCCTCCGTTTTTTTAGTGTTCCGAGTTCTATGGGATGATTTTTAAATAGTTGTTCCAAAAACAATCTAACAAATAACTTTTTCACAATTCTTCACTACTTTATTTACTCTAACATTAATAATCTTATCCCCCTTTCTAAAGTCAACTTTCATACTTTAACCCAGATCCTTTTCAACCCAAAATTACTTTCCGCAAAAATTCATTCAACACATTTACTCTTTTACCTAACTTATTCCAACTTTTTACCCCAACTTACATCAACTATTTTACTCAATCATCAACTCTTAAAAATCGTTCCATAATGGTATGGAAACATCGTAAAAAAACGAAGAGGAAGTATATATCTTTAACAAAACAATAATATATCGAATGATTAAAATTCCTTCCAAATATAAGATAGTAATTATATACTCCGATCTGATTCTATATTATAATAGTTATTAATTATTATGTTTCATAAAAAAGTATTTTACAATTTTCGTATCATTTCTGTTAACCTTTAATAAAATGAAATTGAAAAAATATTTAATGAAATGCGACATGCGGCACTTGTGGTTTTATTTCTTAGGGCCGAAGAACAAAAAGTTGAGGAGAAAGTAAAGAAATGAAATGCAGAAATGGAATGAAGATGGTGAATAGATTTGAGGAGAGACAGAGTAAAAAAAAGAAATGAAATGAAGGAACATGAAGTGAAATGAAATGGAATGAACATGAAGTGGGCTGGTGACGTGAAGTGAAATGGAGGAACAAAGGGTGAGGCTCATGAGGTATAGAGGGTAATGGGGTAGATTAATWATTTAGGTAAGGGTAGATTCGTAATTTCGTAGGATAAAGTAAAATTAGGGAGGGAGAAGTGGGCCCCACAAGTCGGAATCCACTCTTTTTTTACCGGAAAACTAAGCTGGGTAGGCAATTCTAAAGTTTTAGCAGAAAGTGGGTAGTTATTTTTATTTTAGCCAAATCCGGGTAGTTGTTTTTAAAAATGGCCAAAAACTGGGTAGTTAATGGCAACTTTTTCTTAAATTTATTATYATAACATTAATTTTTTTAGTTAAATTCCCATTGATATATTTGGGGTTTTGGGTATTCCCAATGATATACCTTAGTTTTTGAAATCCCAATGGTATGGCCTAATAGGATATATAGAAAAATATCTAGGTGGTTTTAGGAAAACCTCAAAATAGGGGAAAATGAAGAGTTTCCAAAATCTTAGGGGTATATGAGGTATTAGGCCATACCTTAACGACCCGTTTGGTTGTTGGTAGTAAATGGTGGTAATGAAAATGAATTTGTATGTAAATTTRTAAAAAACTTATCATTTTCATCTCCATGATAATGCAATTCTATCCCAAAAAGTCCAATTTTCTTATTAACTTTTCATTCCCATCTCAATACCAGTTCCCCAGGTGCTAATGAGTGGTAATGAAATTCCTAATAAATTTTGTCGCCRTGGAGAGAAAAAACATAAGTTGTGAGCAACTAMATTCCCCATAGTGATTTCAAAAGTTTTTCCAAATTTAATTTATACTAAAAATCCATTCACATTCCCACCATTTAGTCTCAATAATCAAATGGGGCGTAAGGGCACATGAGAACCTTTCCCATAATAAAATGACTAATKATAGAGGGATTGTTGCACACTTCGTATCAAAAACCTAACTAACCAAACACACAAAGTATATGGCAAGTAGGGATCATATCMAAAAAKAATGGGCTTAAGAACACCGAAATTGCGAAACGATTACAATGTAACTCGGTCACAAGGATTGATTTGATTTTTGATTAACTAACACAACTAATTAATTAGAGAAATAAAAAGGGAAGAAAGCGTTAGGGGTGTACGGGATTCGACCCCAACCAAACCACTAAACCAACTAATCATGGACAAAAGAGTGATAAGTCGAGTAATCGATTAGGGAACTTGACAAGACTTCTCTCAAGGTTACGAGTTAAGTGATTCCTAAACCGAACACCTAATTGGAGCAAGTCACGAAACTCTAGGTCGGGAAGGGGATTCCTATTCTCTAAGTATTTCAATAAAAGGAGGAGGCATRAGCACCAACAATTGGAGTCTCCCTCCTACACTACTTTGTCAAAGGCAACCACAACCAAGAAATCAAGTAACCAAGCTCAATTAGTCATGTTCAATCTATTCAACTAAGCAAAGGCCTACTTCCTAACTTCATGATGTCTCTATGTAAGATTAGGGGTAGTAACACAAGTATCTTGTGGCCACAAAAACACTAATGCAATTTACCCCAGCATAGTCAAACCAAAAACCACTCAAATTAAGCACAAAACTTCCAATTTTAACTAATCATGGCTTGATTGGGTTTTCACCCTACCCCTAACAAGTAAACTACTCACACATCATGGAGAAAAMAAATTCCAAACTTAAAAGAAAGATTACAAACATTACAAATAATAATCAAAGGTCAAACAAACATAAATCAATAATAACAACTATTTTTGGGGTTTTTCAACTATATTTATGAAATTAAAGAGTAAGGTTAGAAATTACAATGAAGCTTCAACAATGGAGAAATGAATCTTGAATGATAGGAACTACTTGAACTTGAGTTACGAACTACAACCTTGAATTACAAATTTAAACTACAATTGATTAAACTAAACTAATTTGAGAAGAAATTGCTAAAACTAAGCTAAGTAAGTGAAGAGAGAAAAGAGAGAAGAAAAAGTTAGGGTATAGAATCAAAAAGTATGAAGTAGTGGTATGAAGAAGATACATTCTCTCTCCTCAAAACACCCCTAAAAGCCCTAAAAGGGTCKGGCCAAGCAAAAGGCAAATGGGCAAAATAAGCCGAACGACGTCGTGTTGAAATCAAGCAAAATAGGGGTCACACAGATGTGTGATGTAATCCCCCGTAATTTTCGAATATTTATAATTATATTTTCTTATAAATATAAAACAATTATTTTATAAAACGATGCACTTTATTTAAGTTCTATTTAATTTTTATTATTTTCGCTTAGGATATATTTCATGATATCTATTTTTTTTTTGTGGATTTGATATGTTTTTTCAGAAATTTTTTGGGGTTTTTTTTTTTGATTTTTGGGGTTGTTCCCTGAAATTTGGTTTCGAACATTGCTCCGAAATTAAGATAAAATTGCCTCGAAAATTGAGATGCTCGCCTAAATCTAGAGTGTTTTGCGGTTGTTCCTGGGCGGTCGCAGTGGGATGCTCAAGGCGGGTGGGCAGTTTACTTGTCGCAGTGATGCTCGGGTGTGTTTACTGTGGGTCGCTTGTGTGGCGTTTTGTCGGTGGGGTTGGGGTGGGGGTGGCTGGTATGGTGGTGATGGCGATTTGAATGTTGGATTGGTCAAGGGAGTTTGGGCTTTTGGTTGGTATGAGATTGATGAATTGAAGAGTTGTAAGGTAATTTGATGATGATTTGATGAATTGATGTTGGATGAAATGGTTGAAAGATGAAATGAATTGGTAATTATTAAGTTTGGTTTATAAATAATGAAAATTAGTAGTTAAGTAATATTTTAATTATTAAGGGGTTTAATTAGTTGTTTTAGGTGTTAAGTAGTTAATAGTTAGTTTTATAATGTTAATTGGATGGAAAACTGTAACGGTTTTAGTGAGTTATTATAATACTGATCTCAGGGTTACCTGATCCTAGTTCTGAAACCTCAGTGTATAAAGTATTAAGGCCAAACCTCAGGTTACATGAGAATATTCCCGATCTCTATTATAAGAAATTGATGTCCCCTCAGTTAAATTACTTAGCTACCAATAATATTTTATAAAGTAAAAAAAGAAAACTCAACTAGCCCACAAATTTGAAATTAATGAACAAACAGTACATAAAACACCAAATTTTACTTTTAAAACTATCAAAAATTTTCAATGTTTAATGCATACACACTAGCAAATAAATATGAAAACTTCATCATATTCAATTTATCAATCAGTATACTCCTTCGTTTTTAATAATAATGTTCATATTCAAATTGTCACAGTGTTAAGAGTTGGTTCCGTTAGATTAAAATATGTTTGTAAGTTGATTAAAAAGTAAATCTGTGAGTTGATTTTTTGTTTTGGAAAAGTAATTTTGGTGAATAGATTGGATAAAGTAATGAAAGTTGACTGAAAAGTGTAAATTTCAATTAATGTTTTTGAGTACATTAAAGTAGGTAAAAAATAATAAGTTATATTTAAATTGGGGGAACAATTTTTGAAAATATCTCCAAATGAAAATTTGAACAAACTTAAAAAGTACAGAGGGAGTATTAATTTAGTACTCCATATAACATATTAAACAATAATTTATACTATTAGTTGAATCAACTAACAACCAAAATAAATACAAAAATACTTAAAACAACGCAATTATACATTTTAACCAACCAATCAAAATAAATTCAAAACATAAGGAATAGTACAAATTTTTAAATTAACATTAGTTCTTGACTTGTAATAACGTTAGTTTTATTCTTCAAAAAATAGAGTAGTAAAATTCAAAATAAAGATAAAAAATAAAAACTCTAATTTTTTTCATTAAATTTTAGTCTTATTTATCAACTTGTCTCTGTAACTTAAAAGAAAAGAGCTGGTAAGTACTAAGTCTCAAAGAAAAATCATCATATTTGCCACAATAAAAAGATGAACATGAAATTCACTTCTAACTTTATTCCATTTTGGGACTCTTATATATTTTTATTTGTTGTGATCCATAAATAGTACACATCGAAATTTGCTTTTTTTGCTCACTCTCAGTTATTTTATAGTCCAATTTTTTAAAAGCGTGAGGGATAGCTAGGTTAATTAGAATTTCCCTCTTGTTCTTAAGAAGATCTAGATCGATGCTAGAGTATACCTTTTTTAACAAAAACATGTAACGCTAAATTCAAGTACTTTTCTTTTTCAAAATCTAGCCTTTGCAAATTAAACATCACATCGTATATATTATGTATACCAAATATATTTATGGCTGATTGTATGCCTGGGTTAATGGTTACGGGGGGTTTCCCTCGAGCTTACGAATGTCAAGGACAAGGTATTGAATAATTGTATAAAGCATATAGTGAGTATGATTGCATAGAGAATGTGGAAAATCAAAATCGAATAGAGGAAGTCTCCATTATATGGCCTTTCGGGTGTTACATACTCCATTATTATGCCATATGCCAATCGTAATCAAGGCTAAAGGACTCAAAATAAAATTTCATCAACTAATGTCATGAATTCAAGCAGGATGAAGGGTAAGTGGAATAAGTCATGAACAACTCCCCCCCCCACCCCCCTCCGACATCAGC
This sequence comes from Bassia scoparia, assembly GCA_008642245.1. Taxonomy (NCBI): domain Eukaryota; kingdom Viridiplantae; phylum Streptophyta; class Magnoliopsida; order Caryophyllales; family Amaranthaceae; genus Bassia; species Bassia scoparia. The sequence continues at coordinate 45,919 of SNQN01001077.1, forward strand.
AATTCCAAGACAGTTTGACATATTATGGATCTCTAATCAGGATACCCAATGAGAAAGTTATACACAAACAATAAACTTGCAAAGGTTGTTTTGAGGCACCAGAATCCACCCTAATTAGGGAGCGGATTTCCAACATCTGTCCATCAATTTATCACTATTATTATGCACTTATACACTAGGAACAGAATACCAAAACCGTCCTAAACTTCCGTCGCTATAACGGCAATTTTTTTGTAGATGTTTCAAACTCATGACTCAACATATGAAATTCATTATTCTTAATTTTCTGATATAACACAAAAGTGTCCACAACCCATGTCCAATTTTGGAATAATCGACCATACACAAAGTGCCACAAACCCATGCCTTCTGTCGGAAGCAATTAAAAAACAGACGGCGAACGGGCCGCGACTACCATCACCATATAGCTAGATAAGATCTAAACAACCAATTGGATTAAATCCTTTATAAATATTGAAGAGGGATGCATTGATCAATGTCCTCAGAAGTGCAGAAAATCTGCACCAAACACCAACCCCAATTGAAATTACCGGACGTGCAAATCCAGAGTTTATCAGCTCATTGATCATATTATATTATAACTGGTAAATTATTTATCAAATTCATACAGACTTCAAACAAGACACACATGTACCTAATTTTAAAGCTATTCCATTTCTTTTAATTAACAAACCTGTTGGACAAAGCCAACTACCTCGTCATGAAGACATCCATACCTTCCTTTAATAATTAATACATCAGGTCATGAAATGACGTAATAAAAAATACACTCATGGAGCAGTTATAAACATTGACATCAAACTTAATTCATCATATATTAAAAAAATCACCTCATTGGGGAAGTCATACATTGACGTCCCTTATCATTCCATATATCAAACCAGTTAATTAATGACAAGGGATTAATTAAAAATTCCATATCAATTCTCATAGAGTAATATAACACATTTTTAACCAGATTTAACCAAGTGCAAGTAAAATCAATCAATTATCTTGATTACTAACCTTAAATTACGGCTATATACATACATACATACAATACATAATACATACATACTCATACATACATAATACATACTACATACATACATACATACTACATAATACATAACATATATATATAATATATATATAATATATAATATATATATACTAATTAATATTATATATATATAATAATATATATATAAATATTATATATATATATATTATATATATACACCCTTAAACCCACAAAACCTTTAGAAATCAACCTCGAACAGATTTTTATAAAGATATAACTCAATGCTTGTACAATAAACCATTCGTTTATGTCTTATAAAAAAACTTAAAAGCCCTTATTTTTCAATCTTAAAAATACATTGAATAATATGAAATAAATCTGAAAATATTATTCATAGTATGGGTTAAAATCATTCGAATATTTCATATATTAGCATATTTTTGTCCAATATTTTTGATTAATTTAAAGAATAAAACAATATTTCGTAGATCGAAAATTTCAATCTGATTTAGTAAATTTATTAGACATAAAATTAATTGAAATTTTAAACAAGTGGTACTAATTGTATATAGAATTCACACAATTCTTAGTAAAATTAATATATGATCATAAAAATAGGTAGAAGAATTGAAAACCGAACCTTGCAACCTCGAAAAACAGTTAGTTTGAAAAATGAATTTTATTAAAATAATAAATCTACTTAGGAAATTCTAAATTTTACACGATACAAATTGTCACAATAGGATGGTGATACCTCCGTTTAAAATACAAGTAGAAAAATATCTAAAAAATCAAAATACTAAAATTGACAAACATATAGTATTAAATGCAACAAACATGATTAAAACTCCTCACAACCCTCCGTTCAAGTGTTGTTTTTTTACATTTCCTTTCTGGTAGTCCTTATCTTCTTTTTAAAATTTTCCCCTTTTTCATAACCTACCCCATTAAAGTTACTAATTTTACCAATCTAAAATGATCTCATATTACCACCTTAGTTATTTGCTCATATCATTCTTGATTTTCCACCCAAACTTATCTCGTCATATACATCATTAAATATGAAAAAGATATTTTTAATTTTATTGCACACTCTCAAAACAATTAAAAGAATAATACAACTCCTAGAAATACTATAATCATTTTCAATATATTACTTTTCTTATTGACGTGAAATTCATACAAACGTAAAACAAACTCGAAACGCAGGAGACTAAAGATTTCTTAAAATCATTTAAACCAAAATTCATTCTCAACAAAATCCGAATTTTATTTTAATGCTAATAACACAATTTCAGCTCTTCAAGAACCTTAATTCTAAGAGAAATGTGTTAATACACACTTTAAACACTTAACATGAAAAACCTTATTTATTAAAACCCTAATTTTATAATTCAATAAATCTGAAATTGTTCAATTGAAACTATAACATCTTAAACTCATAACTTTGGCAACTCCTAGAGAAAGATCATACCAACAAACATTAGTACACAACATTGAGTAACAAAATCAAAGCTTAAACAAACAAGAGGAATGAAGAAGAAAAGAAGAAGAAGAAGAAAGCAAGAGAAAAGAGGAGGATAGAGGATGCGAGAGTGGGGCCCGGTCGGTGGCCACAGCAGGAACAGCGATGGAGGTATGTAATCACGGCAGCAGCGACATGCAGAACACGACCCAACAGCAGAAAGGCGAACGTCACATCCTTCCTCTCTCTCTTTTACCTTTTTGTTTTGAAGTTTGAGAAGCGTGTAGAAAATAAGGAAGAGAAAAGAAATAAAACCCTTTACTGATTTAATTTAGCCAGGTTAGTTTAATACTTTATTTATTTATTTTGAATAATAGAGAAAAGATAGATTTTTTATCATAAAATATAATTTAAACAAAATTAATAGCATTCAAAATAAAATATATTTTTAATGTGATAAATCGTAATATATTGATAAAATATTGAAATACGAAGGATTACATTATTTGTATATCATAGACTTGATGTTGACAATTTTTTTATTTATATGAATGTCTACTTTGAGGGACTTGTCGAATGTTCCGTGTACAAACACCTTGGGACAATGTAACGGGTAAGTCTGGAGCAGGTTTAGCCCTTCTTGGTTAAATGAGGTGCAATAGAAGTGAAATACTTTTTTATTTCATTTATATACTTCCTTGCCCCTTCTATTCCTTTAGTAATTAAAGAGTGAGAATCATATTTAAGACCAAAATAACAAGTTTTAGAACTTAACCATATTCTTATTTATGTTGTACATTTAGTTTCTCAGTTTATGCACGCTCCTCGTACTACTCACCTTTGTTGTGTCAAGCATATTTTAGGTACTAATTGGGATGAAATATATTATGGCTTTGTGCCTTCGGGACATTATATTATTATTGCCTAATCTGATGTTCACTAGGCTAGTTTTCCCTGATAAGTACATCCATGAAGGGTTATATCATGCTTCCTTGATGAGAATCTCATTTCGTGCATTCCAAAACAACCTACTATTTCAATCTTCCACTGAAGCTAAATGTCGAGCAAATTCTGATACTATCACTTATACTCTTCATCTTCGTTCCTTATTGATTAAACTTTGTTGCACAATTCGAATTCCTTCCAAACGTTTGATGAAAATGTTACTGCTCCTTTCTCTTAATCCAATCGGCGACATAATCACAGTAAACATATTAATATTGATTATCATTTTGTTCAGGAATGTGTACACTATGTTGCTCATGGAAGTCTTATCGTCGAGTATCTCCAACTCAGCTTCAACTCGCAAATATTTTTATTAAGGTTGTTCGGTCAACATTTGTGAGTTTTCAAAGTCCAATTACATGTATTTTCCCCACACTAATTGAGGGGGTGTAATAGAGTACATGCCTAAGCATACTCATGTAATTATACCATTGTACGGTTGTAATATATTTATGACTATATATAGTCCAGACTCCTTATTCAGGGTGTGTCACAACAATTATTCACACAATTATAAGGGCTTGATTTAGGTGGTTATTAAGGTGCTGGTGTGAATACAAGGTAGGTTTGACTTGAGTTGACCGATGAGTTCAACTTGGTGGTATACTTTTACTAAGGTATTATTTGGTCAACATTTTGAGTTTTCAAAGTCCAATCTACACGCAGTTTCCTCACACACAGATTTAGGGGTGTAATAGAGTAACATGTGTAAGGGTACTCTTATAATTATACAATCATAGGTTGTAATATATTGATGACTATATAATACTGCCAAGATCCCTATTCAGGGTGAGTCACACAATTATAAGGGCTTGATTTGGGTGTTACTTAAGGTTGCGGTGGTAAATACGAGGTAGGTTTGGATTAAGGTTAGACAAATCAGTTTAGTTTTGGGTGGTGGAAGAAATAAGAGATCGAAAGATTGAAAAAAGGATGAGAAGAAAAAAATAAGAAGTTACTGATGAAGGGTTTATTAATAGGGATAATTAGTCAATTGAGGGTCAAAAACAACTTAAGACTAACGAAGTAGTTGACAAGTGGGTTGTTAACCCACTTTAGCTAGTGTTTTGAGTCATTTTCTCTTATTTCCATAGAGAATTTTAGCTTATCTTTGCATGGTTTTAGTTATTTTTTGCATGAGCAGGGTTGTCCTTAGCCTCTTTGATGCTTCACGGGTATTTTCTCCCCTTTTGTGCATCTTTTAGGCATTTTGAGCAATGTTTTGGAGGATTCAAGTACGCAAGTCTGGATTGAAGCATCATATATTTTTGATCGTTTAATTTGTGTATTTTGAGGCGATTCCACTTGGAGGAGAAAGCTTATTCCGTCATCTTTCGTAAAGATATGTACGTGCCCAAAACGGATAAGCATATTGAAATTATGATGTTTTGAAGGCGAGCTTCGCAGATTAGAGGGCCACACGTCCGTGTGGCCTATCCACGCCCGTGTGAAATTAGATAGAATGTTGTGTCTCTTGTCCATTTTCTTATTTTTAGGGTCACACGTCCGTGTGGGTTTTCACATGTAACACCCAATAATTCTCCACTTTACTTGTGAATATTAAGCCGAAAATACGGAGAACTATTGGCATGCCATCGCCACGTGTTAAAACGTTTAGGCTAAAATAATATTTTGCAGTGGAATCAAAGATAGAAAATAGTTTCAAACCAAAGTGTTAAAATAGAAAATATAAAATTCATTTGACAAGTTGGAATCAATTAGGCCTTATTCGTAAGTAACGAGTAAATCCCTTTTCAAACACAATAAACTTGAAATATCAAATCGTTCTGTAAGGTGCGATGCACGAACAATTATTTAAGTACAATCGGCTCTCCACTCATCCCAACATCCAAGGCTAGTCATTGATTGCAAATCCTATAAAAAGTCTTGCTCCCCATAATTATAAGTGAATAAGGATCATCACAGGTCCACACCAAAGAAGGAAATGTGGACACCACACAATAACACAAAACACACCAATCAGCAAAGTTGAGTACATACAACATAGTGAAAACCGAGAAAACAAACGGACAGCATCTCCCCTAAAACTGGACATACAAGTTACGACACCTGCTTAGAAACAAAAGAAAACCCAATTGGGGTGTTCATAACACTTAACAGCATTATACATATACAACAGACCAACTCAGACCAAAACCACAATTACGTATTAACATACTGCTGCTCATACCACCTCCAAAATCCTCAACGCTCCTGTTAACGTATTGTCCTGCAAAATAACTTACTCGACTCCAATACATGACTCGATACATTTTATTACATTTGTTATGATTTGAGCAACAAACAAGGTTATCCTCAACCCAGACACACAAGGTGCCACCGATTCACCAGACACATAGGTGCATAATTCAAACATATACACAAGGTGCACAATTCAATCCCCTATGCCTCCCCGTCGAAAGGCATCAAAAAGTTTCAAATAACTTGATGGCGAACGGGCGCGACCCGTCACCAATAGCTAGATGAGACCCAACTAACCCCATTTTGGATAAATCCTTTTGTAAAAATAAATTAGAAAAAGAGACGCGTTGATCAAACAGCTCTGCAAAAGTTGCGAATGAAATCAACGACCCCAACCCATGATTGTCAATACCGACAGTGCACAAAATCCAGAGTTTTATTGCTTATTCATATTATATTTAGCTGTTTAATTTTGACAAGCTCATATGACTCACAGATACAAGACAAATCACTTGAAATTCTTTTTAGCACAAACCGTTATTTAATTATAAACTTGTTGGACAAGCCAACTAACTCGTCATTAAGACTTGAACACTTCCCTTTCTCAATTCATACACATAGTCATGAACGAGTAAACCACCTCATGGAGTAAGTTATAATGACCCACTGTAAATATCTCTCTGTTTATCAATTACTCATGGAACAAGTTAACTTGATCCACTTAATTCCTCAATAGCCCAAACAGTTAATTAAAGACAATTATTAATTGTCAACCCACTCCATACCACAACTCATGAATAATCAATTCCCAACCTACAATATTTCTCATCTCTCCACAATTAAGACCATGACACAACAATTAGATATCTTTGTGAGTACTACGAAATTCCTTTGACGTTCTCTACTCATGAGCCTACTAAGTCTTCAAACACACTTCAGAATACAAAACAGCATAGGGTTTTGCAAGTAGTACGTTACCTTGAATAACGGAAGCGAGCAAACCACTTAACCCTTAGAATTCCGGACCTTAAACGAAAGATCTCTCCTAAATACATATACGCAAAACTTCAATCAACACACTTGACACTTTAATTTGACAGCAATACCTAACGTAATTTTATGGGCCTCAAAATTTTACTAAATCATGTCTTATCCTCACAAATAAACTACGCCATCTATAAATATTATATTATAGTCTTAGCTTGAAAAATCATAAAATATAGCTTTATAAATAAGGGAATTCAAGCCCTTTTTAATGTTCATTTAATAAATCTCGGAATTTTTCTTTTTCATCAAAAAACATTCAACAATTCAAAACTGCTTATACTGTAAGTTTTATATATTAAGCCATTGATTTTGAAGTGAAACTCAATATTGCTCCTACACTATAACTTAAAAATTTTATGACGAAGTCTGAAATTTATTAAACCTGCAAACAGAAGCTTAGCTTGTATAACATAAATAATAGTTATAAACAATTTACACATAACTTAAAATGATTAAAAATCATTAAACCTCAAAAATCACCTTGTATTCAATCTAAATTTTTATTTAAAGCCTATAAATTCAATTTCCATTGTCATACAATCAATATTCATAGAACCAAGTATTAAACATATCCTAGACCGTTAAAATGAAAATCCCAATTTAAGTCTAAATCAAACCTTAATCAATCGAAATTTTTATTCTAATTGAAATCATTAAAACAAGTTAATAATACTAAATTCATTGGAGATTAAACTCAAAACATAGTAGTATAACTATTTGATTGTAAACTTCAAAAATCAAATTAGATTATTCATAGGAATTATCAGGGAAAAGAAGGGGAAAACAAGTAAGAGGAGGGAGGGGAGGACGACGAATGCAGTGGCCGGTCCATCCAAACGACTACGGGCAAGGCGATGGTCGGGACGTAGCACAGGGGGGAGCACGCACGGAAAAGCAGGACAGTAGCACACGCACAGCTTCTTCTCTCTCTATCATTTTTCTTTTTTTTTTAAAAAAGAAATAGGCGGATGCATGATAAAACGTAGGAGGGAGATATAAAACCATTTTAGATAATTTAAGGTTTTAGTTTAAAATAATTTTGAATATTCTTTTTTTTTTGAATAATAAAATAAAATCAAGT
>SNQN01001077.1:53767-67696 GCA_008642245.1 Bassia scoparia
TTGCGATGCCCGAACAATTATTTAGTACAATCGGCTCTCCACTCATCCCAACATCCAAGGCTAGTCAATTGATTGCAAATCCTATAAAAAGTCTGCTCCCCATAATTATAAGTGAATATAGGATCATCACAGGTCCACCAAAGAAGGAAATGTGGACACCACACAATAACACAAAACACACAATCAGCAAAGTTGAGTACATACAACATAATGAAAACCGAGAAAACAAACGGACAGCATCTCCCCTAAAAAACTGGACATACAAGTTACGACACCTGCTTAGAAACAAAAGAAAACCCAATTGTGGTGTTCATACCACTTAACAGCATATACATATACAACTGATCCAAACTCAGACCAAAACACAATTACGTATTACATACTGCTGCTTCATACCACCAATCCAAAATCCTCAACTGCTCCTGTTAACTAGATTACCTGCAAAATAACTTACTCGACTCCAATACATCTCGATACATTTTATTACATTTGTTATGATTTGAGCAACAAACAAGGTTATCCTCAACCCAGACACACAAGGTGCCACGATTCACCAGACACTAGGTGCATAATTCAAACCATATACACAAGTGTGCACAATTCAATCCCCTATGCCTCCCCGTCGAAAGGCATCAAAAAGTTCAATAAACTTGATGGCGAACGGGCGCGACTCCGTCACCATAGCTAGATGAGACCCAACTAACCCCATTTTGGATAAATCCTTTTGTAAAATAATTAGAAAAGAGACGCGTTGATCAAACAGCTCTGCAAAAGTTGCGAATAAATCAACGCCCCAAACCCCTGATTGTCAATACCCCGACGTGCACAAAATCCAGAGTTTTATTGCTTATTATATTTATATTTAGCTGTTAATTACTGACAATGCTCATATGAACTCAGCAACAGACAAATTATTCACAATCACAACATTCACATATGAATATACTTTTCGTTAGTACCTACTGCATAGTTGAACGCCTTTCTTAATTCTAACCCTTAAACATTTGCTAACCAAAATTAGCTCTCATAACACTAACTCCAGTCAGTTAAAATGATTGCCTTTGATATTGACCACCTCTCCCTTTTCTCCCAATTCACCGCATGCATCACTTATGCGAATATATCGATGAGCTTCGCACGATTTAATAAGTCACAACCAGCTCTACTACTTGGTATGTCACATTCTTGTAAACCGATCCCCACTTAATATTCCATCCATAAAGAAGTATTAAAGTCCATTACCTCAAGGGACAGTTCCCATTTTCCATAGTACTATTTGAATCACTTCAAATCCACTCAATAGACCAATAGTGAACAGTTAATTATTCACAATCAATCATTGCTCAATATGGATCCTCCAGCTCTACCCAACTCGAGTCACACTGTCTGTGAATAATCAATTCCACCATAATTGCTCAATTACTCTCAACTTACCAAATATATTAGTTTAGATCTGCAAATGAATCATCTACTAACATAATTCATTTGTGATGAGTACCAGACGCGATTCCTTTGACGTTTCCTACTCATGCCTGTCTTACCAAGTTCTCAAATCATCACATTTCCACAATGTCAAATCACAACAAACTACAGGGTTTTCACCTAGTAGTACGGTTATCCTCTTGTAATATAAAAACTAACGAAGACTCTCCTCTATGACTTGCAAACCCTTAACATTATGACTTCGACTGTCTACTGAAGTATTCCTGACCTTCCTGAATTCCATGAATATAGCACAACACTTCAATCAACCACTTGACATTTAATTACATAAAAAGCAATACTATGTATAAATCCTGTAGCTTGATAGCATGGCCTCAAAATTTACCTTAAAACTATCACTACACATCATAGTCTTGGCTTTTCTATTCCTCACCAAAAAAAACCTCCCTTGTAATTATTAAATATTATAATTCTAGTTGAGTACTTAGCTTTATAAGCAGACTTACAAAACTCACCTAAAAAATACAATTAGTCTCCTTCTTATAATTAAGTGGAAGTCAGCCCTTTTTTAACATTCATTTAATATCGTGATTTTTCTTTTATCATATCTCCAAAAAACTTCAACAATATCTCTCACACTCTGCATACTTTTGGGGAGATCATCTTTCACTACCTATATGTGTTTTATACTATTCAACTTCTCGTCCATTTCATTCTTTGAAGTGAAACACTCTAAAGTCAGTTCTCAACACTAAGTAACTTCAAATATTTAATGAGAATCTGAATATTAAACCTTGCCAATAACAGAGGACGTAACTTTGTGACGCATATAACATGAAATAATCCAGTTTTATTAAGAACATATGCCTTTACGCTTTCCCATACCTAAATCTTAATTGAGACTTTTACATATAATCATTATGTAATCCTCAAAGAATCACCTATATTGCGTATATCAAATTGTAATGAACTTTATTGAAATATTACACCCTTCACCGATTGAAAATTCATATGTGACCCATTGTCATACAATTAAATGTCATTCCCTTCTAGATACCGAAGTATACTAGAAAACAATCCACATCTAAATCTCCTTATATAACAAGTGAAATCCCCAATTTCACAAGATCTAAATTCACCTTAATCAAAATCTGAAAAATTATCAGTCATTTCATAAATTTTGCTACAATTTTTACAAGTCCATTTAAATACAAAGTTAATAATACTACACCTCATTTCCATTATGTCGCATTGAGATGTAAATCTCAGAAATCGTATATAGTATATAATTTGATTGTAAAACTTTCAAAATCCTTTACCATTACGAATTATCGATGAATAACAAGGAGAAGAGAAGGGAAAACAATAACGAGGGAGGGAGGAGAGGGACCGACAGGCAGTTGGCGGTATCCAACGACTACGGGCAGGCGCATGGCAGGGCTGTTATATTTAGATCTCCACGTTAAGTGACTAGGGATTCATGATTATTATTTTCATCTTCTTTATGTTATAATTAGTTCGATCCTTAAGGACTTCTCTAAATCCCTTGCGAATAAATCAACCATCATCGACTATCAAGCGTGTGGAGCTTGTTTAAGCCCATATATAGCTTTCTTTAGTTCATACTTTGTTTCTTCTTTTCCTTTCCTACAAAAAACCTGAGGGTTGTTCAATGTAGATTTCTTCCTTCAAGAAACCATTTAGAAAGCTTGACTGCTGGACATCAGTGATAATATTTCCATTTTCTCTGCCGGCTGGCAGTTAGTCACGTTAGCTCATAGGGGCCATTACTCTAACCTGGCAGCCACGCACGGGAAAGCAGGACTATTCTAGTTGTCAGCGACACACAACCGGAGCAAAATGTCCTCATATAATCCCGAATTGTTGTGAAAGCACAGCTTCTTCTCTCGCATTTTCTTTTTTTTAAAAAGAAATGAGGCCGTGAATGCTGATAAAGAGTAAGGCGAGATAAAAACCTTTAATATTAGGTTTTAGTTAACCATAATTTTTGGTATTATCTTTTTTTTTTGCATAAATAAATTAAAATCAAGTAGAATAATAGATATCATGAAATATATCCTAAAGTGCGAAAATAATAAAAATTAAATAGAAACTTAGAATACAACGTGCCATTCTTTTATAAACCATTAATCTGCAACTCTATATATATTAAAACTACAATACTAATTTAGTTAAATATTTCGAAGAATTCACCTGACTGGGAATGTACACCTCAACACTCTTGTGTGTGTTTTGAGTTGTTTTGTGGAGAACCTATCCCTAATTTTGCTTGATTCTTACACAACCCACGTCGTACGGCATGTCATATCTTTGCTCCTCCTATTTGTGCTAGGTGCTTTTTACTTCTTGGCCCACCCTTTTAGGTGCCATTTAGATTCCACAAGTTTGATCTATTCAATCCATGTGCATTCTCTTTCATGCAGCTTCCATCTTCATATGATGCTGCCTCATAATTTACTTCGTTCTGAGTGCTACCTAGACAACAAATTCACAATGTCAAAATCAGATCAGGAATTCTTCAGTTGTGCATATCTTGTCAGAGATTGCTTCGACCATTCTTCCTTCTGGAGTGATTCTGTAGAGCAGCTACCATACTCAAAAACCATGAGAATTTGGCTCATATTGTTCGATCTCCTCCGCGGTTTTGACGGTCTGATTACTTGAATTGATATTATATGGTGTTGGTGTTTATGTTGTATTTATGTTGTGTTCCAATGGATGTCCACATATCTATCAATGGTCATTCTTCCTCCCAATCCATAAATGCACTTTCGTCAATACTACATCCCTCAACTTAACTTATGATATATGGATTATACACTCTATATGCCTTTGGATGAGAGCTATAGCCAAGGAAAAATTCCTTTCAGCTTTATCATCAAGTTGGACGTTTTGACCAGGTATATGAACATAACATATGCCATCCATAAATACCCTTTAAATGATACAGATGGTATTATCCAGTCCATCTTCAATTGTGTTCCTCACCTTCTTATTGCTTGTGCGAGGCCTCGATTTTTTGAGATACACAGATGATAAACTGCCTTCTGCCACAAAACTTTGTTAGGCATCGCCTTATCCATGAGCATTGATCTTGCCATCGTCCATGACGGTTTTATCTTTCTCAGTCACTCACACCATTCTGTACCTTTGTGTTATAAGGAACTGTTAAACTATGATGTATACCTTTGCATCACCAAAATTTGTTTGAATTCTGATGAGTATACTCTGTGCTGCCATGTGCCTTCTAAGATCATTATTTCTGCCCGAACTTTCTTCTCAACATAATTCTTGAATTTATTAATATTTTAAAACTCTGAACGATTTTATGAAATATACCCATGCCATCGAGAATAATCATCAATTGAATAGAGTGATATTTGCCTATCATCAAGAGAAGGAGTTCTCATTGGAACCACATACATCTATGTATGTACGATTGTAATTTTTTTTGTCGCTCTTGTGCAGAGATGTGCTCTTTCTCTGTATGTGGAGAAATTGTGATTTGGCTTCTTCTTCATGTACCACTCTACTTTCTATACCTTCATAATGATTCTTCAAACCTAACCCGCCCCACACTATCCATTCTTGCTTATATCTCTCTTTTCTGACATAAACTGTCTCTCGTTCACTGTAACTTAAGCCTCTTCACGTCATTTTAAGCTTATTTCCCTTCCTCAGTGAATATAAGCATTCTAGATGTTAATTTACATATTAGTTCTTTGAGACGTAGAACAAGTTTATTATTCATGTCCAAAACGTTTGTAAGTTCGTAACTCAAGTTCAATAGTTACCTATCATTCAAGATTCATTTCCATGGTTGCCAGCTTCATTGTTTTAATCTCTAGACTGCCTTGACCTCTTTCATTACTCATATCATTATGCTTAGCAAAACTCCCCATAGCAAACTCTGTTTCTTTATATTCCATTTCTATTTCAATGACATTGTTTGAATGCTCAATTTATTGTTGTGATTATGTAAATGTAACGATGTTAATTTATTGTCTCTGTGTTAAATGTTTCTTATTATGTTTTCTCCATGATGTGTCAGTAGTTTAATCTTTGATCTAAAGTAGTGTAGGTAAACTATCTCTCCAATCAATTTGTGGCATCCTAGATAGATAGTTAATTAAGCGTCTGGAATGAATTTCATTTTCGCTGTCTTTAAATTTGATGGTTTTTGGTTGAGCGATATTCAGATATGGAGTCTCAAAATTGCTTTTGAACCATTTTGAGATACGCGCTGATCTTTTTGATGCCACATTTTGATTATGATTACTGGTGTACTACCCCTAAATCTTACATAGAAGGACCACTCTATAGGAGAATGTCAGTTAAATATATGAAGCCCTTGTCCTTGCTTTTGAGTTTTGAATTGAAGTTTGAAGCAACAAATTGACTTATTATGCGCTCTTTGTTACTTGCACTTTTCTGGTTACATGGCCCTTTGACAATTAATCACGACGTCGAGTCACGACTTACCCCTTCATAATTATTGGATTGTGCTTATGCCTCCTCCTTTTATGAAATACACTGTCGAGAGATAGCGAATTCCCTCGATCATCTTCTCGCATCTCTCGTATTTAGATACATATGTACTCCGTCCAAATTATCTATTGTTGCACTCTGTATTCTGGTGTGCTTATCCAGAGACCTCACTTAACTCGATAACTCCTTGAAGCGCAGAGAATCATCGTTTCTTTTCTAGTTCAAGTTCCTATACTGAATTTATTTTGACTCGAAATTAGCACTATGAATTAGATCATCTCTTAGTCGTTTCCTTCATCATCGTTATTTGTCTTCTTGAAAGTGGATCGCTTTGTGTGTTGTTGCAAACCTTGTGCAGAGAGCATTATTCGAGAATCCTGTACACACCAATTTCCTTTGCAAAATTGTCGCTTTGCTCCATTGTTGTCGTTTTCCCTCTTTTATGTATCTCTAATATAACTTAGTGTCCGTTAGTATGTTGCCATCAATCATAATTCTTCAATCAAATGATTTTCAATTCCCTTACAATTTGACAAGGAGAAAATTTACTTGTTCATTTTGTTCTCTATTTGTGAATGAATTCTTGTTTTTTGAACATTCCCTCTTGGATTATTTGTGAGTTTTGATGACGAGGATTAGTCTTGATTGTAACTGTCGCACTCGCGACCTTCTTGACAGTTGTTTTGCATTATAATCTCCTGAGATATTCATTTTCTCATGTTCATGTTCTATTTGTAGAGAACCGAAGGTAGTATTCTCACAAAAGCCTTATTATTAGTTTATCTTGATCTTGACTCTTTACATTATGCTACTGTGAACGAGATTAAACTTTTGACTAAGTAAATAGCATCTTTAGTGCAACCATATACGTCGGTGTTGATTCGATGTAGTATCTTGACGCTCTTATTGCTTATCGAAACTTATCGACACAAGTTTCTCCTATCTTACTAATCCATTTGTAGTTCTCAGTTTTAAGTTAAATGCTTTTATGACATACTTCACTCATGTGCCTCTTTTCATCCGCACAAATTTCAAACTCAGTTCCAATATAGAATTATATTGAACGATTCTATACATTCTCGTGGCGGATACTCGTTAAATAATTCCATGTTGTATCATATTTCTAGTGCCATAATTGAACATTGAATATTCATCTGACGAAACTTGTTGAAATCACTCATGGGAATTTAAGTTGCCGCTCCCCACACAACTTATGTTTTTAGCTCTACCACGAGCGGACGAAAATTATTCGGATTTACATTACCCACTCATTAGCACCTGTAGTGGAACTTCGGTCATTTGAGGATGGGAATAAAAAAAACGAGTTAATAAGAAATTGGACTTTTTGGGATAGATGCATTATCATTCAGATGTAAAATTGAATACAGTTTTTACCTACAATTACTATACAAATTCATTTCCATTCCCACCATTTAGCTGACCAACACCCAAGACGGAATAGTCGTTAAGGTATTGGTAGTAGCGAAGGTCAATCTATGATACTCATTGGCTAATTATACCCCTAAGATTTTGGAGACACTCTTTCATTTTTCGCTTCCTTTAGTTATTGAGGTTTCCTTTAGAAACCACCTAGATATCCATCTCTTCTCTATATAACTTCCTACGTATTAGGACCCATACACTGGGAGTCCTCATACTAAACCGGGTATTAATCATTGGGACTCCCCATATATACAATCTTACCCAATACGAACTATTCATACAATGAATTATACTAACAATTAATTAATGTGGTATAATAATAAATTTAAGAAAAATTGCCATTAAAAACTAACCCATTTGCCATTTATATAAAACAAACTAACATACCCGGATTTGGCTTAAAACATAGAAAACCATAACTACCCAGCTTTCTGGCTAAAACTTTAGAATGGCCTACCCAGACTTAGTTTTCCGGTTTTCCTTAAAAAAAGAGTGGGAATTAAAAGCCAACATTGTCGGGGCAAGCACAACACTTCTCACTCCCCTAATTTTACTTTTATAGCACTACGAATTACGAAATCTACTATCGCCCATTACCATAAATCAATTAATACCACCACCATACGCCCCATATAACCCATCAACACAGAAAAAATATAACCTCAAAATGCGAAAAGCCCTCCCGCTTCTGATCACCGTCGCAATATCACTGTACAACTAAGACCATCACCAGCCACCGACTATCATGATCCAATAACATATCATCTCATTTCTGAACTATTCAAGTTGCCTTCATCTTCATTTCATTGTTCTTTCTTTACTCGATGTCTCTCCTTACATAATCCTAGTGTACACCATCTTCATTCCATTTCTGTTTCCATTTCTTTCTGTTACCTCTCCTCTCCGTAAATATCTCGGTAATTTACATTTTCCTACCCCCAACTCAAACCAATGGCACACCTCTGTTCACGGAACACCATCGGACTTTATAATCTATCTTATGTACAAGTCAGCCGTTGTTTCAGATAATTATATGTGAGAGACGGCAATACTCACAACAATAATTCACAATCAACACCTCGATAACGCCGCAAATCGTGCCATTAAGCCTTCTTGATTCCCTAAGGTCCTAAGCTAGCTTACCACTCCTCACACCCACCGCTACCACTGTGTCAATCACTGTGCTGATAGTTAGCAAACCTTACAGAACGATTTGATATTTCAAGTTTATTGTGTTTGAAAAGGGATTTTACCGTTACTTACGAATAAGGGCCTTAATGATTCCAACTTGTCAAATGAATTTTTATATTTCTATTTTTAACACTTTGGTTTGAACTATTTTCTATCTTTGATTTCCRCTGCAAAATATTATTTTAGCCTAAACGTTTTAACACGTGGCAGTGGCATGCCAATAGTTCTCCGTATTTTCGGCTTAATATTTCACAAGTAAAGTGGAGAATTATTGGGGTGTTACATGTGAAAACCCACACGGACGTGTGACCCTAAAAATAAGAAAATGGACAGAGACACAACATTCTATCTAATTTCACACGGGCGTGTGATAGGCCACACGGACGTGTGGCCCTCTAATCTGCGAAGCYCGCCTTCAAAACATCATAACTTTCAATATGCTTATCCGTTTTGGGCACGTGACATATCTTTACGAAGATGACGGAATAARCTTTCATCTCCAAGTGGAATCGCCTCAAAATACACAAATTAAACGATCAAAAGATATGATGCTTCAATCCAGACTTGCGTACTTGAATCCTCCAAAACTTGCTCAAAATGCCTAAAAGATGCACAAAAGGGGAGAAAATACCCGTGAAGCATCAAAGAGGCTAAGGACAACCATGCTCATGCAAAAATAACTAAAACCATGCAAAGATAAGCTAAAATTCTCTATGGAAATAAGAGAAAATGACTCAAAACACTAGCTAAAGTGGGTTAAAAACCCACTTGTCAACTAACTTCGTTAGTCKTAAGTTGTTTTTGACCCTCAATTGACTAATTATCCCTATTAATAACCCTTCATCAGTAACCTTATTATTTTTCTTTCTCATCCATTTTTTCAATCTYTCGATCTCTTTTATTCTTCCACCACCAAAACTAAACTGATTTGTCTAACCTTAATCCAAACCTACCTCRTATTTACCACCGCAACCTTAAGTAACACCCAAATCAAGCCCTTATAATTRTGTGACTCACCCTGAATAGGGAGTCTTGGCAGTATATATAGTCATCAATATATTACAACCTATGATTGTATAATTATAAGAGTACCCTTACACATGTTACTCTATTACACCCCCTAAATCTGTGTGGAGGAAACTGCGTGTAGATTGGACTTTGAAAACTCAAAATGTTGACCRAATAATACCTTAGTAAAAGTATACCACCAAAGTTGAACTCATCGGTCCAACCTCAAGTCAAACCTACCTTGTATTCACCACCAGCACCTTAATAACCACCTAAATCAAGCCCTTATAATTGTGTGAATAATTGTGTGACACACCCTGAATAAGGAGTCTTGGAACTATATATAGTCATAAATATATTACAACCTACAATGGTATAATTACATGAGTATGCTTAGGCATGTTACTCTATTACACCCCCTCAATTAGTGTGGGAAAACTACATGTAAATTGGACTTTGAAAACTCAAAATGTTGACCGAACAACACCTTAATAAAAATATTTGCGAGTTGAAGCTGAGTTGGAGCATACTCGACGATAAGACYTCCATGAGCAACATAGTGTAACACATTCCTGAACAAAATGATAATCAATATTAATATGTTTACTGTGATTATGTCGGATTGGATTAATAGAAAGGAGCAGTAACATTTTCACCAAACGTTTGGAAGGAATTCGAATTGTCAACAAAGTTTAATCAATAAGGAACGAAGATGAAGAGTATAAGTGATAGTTGGACCCAATTCAGTAATCAAGGCTAAGACTCAAAATAATTTCATCAACTAATTATAATTCAAGAATGAGGGTAAGGGATAAGTCATGAACAACCCCCCCCCCCCCCACCCCCCTCACGACATCAGCAATCCAAGACAGTTGAACATATTCATGATCTTATCAGATACCCATGAAAGTTAGGACAACAAACACATAAACTTGCAAAGCGTTGTGTTTTGAGCCCAGAATCCATCCCTATTTAGGGACGGATTTCCAACATCTAGTCCTAATTATCACTATTTATGCACATTATAACAATAGGAACAGATACAAAACCGTCTAAACTTCCGTCGCTATCGAAGCATTTTTTTAGTGTTTCAACTCATGACTCAACATATGATTCATTATTCTAATTTTCATATAACGCAAGAGCAGGTTGTCCCACAACCATGTTCAAATTTTGATATCGACCATACCACAAACGGCCACCAACCATCCTTCCCGTCGGAAGCCATTAAAAAACAGCGGTCTGAACGGGCGCGACTACCATCACCATATGCTAGATAAGATCTAAACTAACCCAATGATAAATCCTTATAAAACTTGAGAGGGTGCATTGTCAAATTCCTCAAGCTGCGCATAAATCTGCACAAACCCCCCTAATGCAATATTACCGACGTGCCAATATCCAGAGTTTATCACTCATTCATTAATTATATTAACTGTAATTATTATCAAATTCATCAACTCAAACAAGACGACATTACCTAATGCATTCCATTTTCTTTTAATTAACAACCGTGGACAAAGCCAACTAAACCTCGTCATGAAGACTCCTACCTTCCTTTACTAATTAAATTACATCAGTCATGCAAATTAATAAAAAATCACCTCTGGCAGCAGTATAAAAACATTGACATCAAACTTATTCATCATATATTAAAAAATCACCTCACTGGCGAAGTATAATTGACTCCACTACTTACATTCCATATATCAAACAGTTAATTAATGACAAGATTAATAAAAAATTCCATTCAATTCTCATCAGAGTAATCACAATTTTATACTCATTTAACCAATCAAGTAAACATTCCAATATTAAGCTACTTGATTACTAACCTAAATTACGGCTATTACATACTATCATACACATACATATCATACATACATACTATACATACATATCATACATACATACATACATACATACATACATAATACATATAATATATATATATATATTATATAATATAAAATCATATATATTTTAATAATATTATATATATATATAATTTAATATAATATTATTATATTATATTCTATATATTCCACCTTTGAACCCCACAAAAACCTTAGAAATCAACCTCGAACAGCATAGTTTTAAGATTACTCAATGCCTGTACATAACCATTCTTTATGTCTTATAAGAAACTTAAAACCTTATTTACAATGCTTAAAAATACTTTAATAATTATAAATAAATCTGAAAATATTATCATAGTATCTGGTAATTATTCGATAAATCCTTCAATATTAAGCATAATTTCCAAAATTTGAATATTTCGTCAATTTGAACTAATTAACAAATAATATTCGTATCACGAATTTAATCTGATTTAGTAAATTTATAAGTAACATAAATTAATGAAATTTTACACATAAGTGTAAATTTATAAATGAATTACTATTTTAGTAAATTATATATATCATAAAAATAGGCAAGAATTGAAACCGAACCTCAACTGAAAACAGTTAGTTTGAAAATGAATTTATTAAAATAATAAATCTACATAGGAAAATTCTAATTTTACACAAATACATGTCACAATAGGTGGGATCACTCGTTATCCTGAAAAACAAGTAAAATATCTAAAAATCCAAAATACTAAAATTACAACATATAGATTAAATCAAACACATGATTAAAACTCCTACACACTCCGTTCGTTGTTTTTTTAATTTCCTTTCTGGTAGTTCCTTTTATTCTAACATCTTTCTTTCATACTACCCATTAATAGTTAACTATATTACCAATCTAAAATATCATATACCACCTTAGTTATTTGGCTCATAACACTTCTGATTTTCCACCACAAACTTATTCGTTCCTTCCATTTTCAACTATGAAAAAGATTATTTTAATTTTATTGCACACACTCATCAAACAAATTAAAAGATGAATACAACTCCTAGAAATACTATAATCATTTCTACATATAATTATTTTTCTTAATTGACGTGAAATTCATACAAACGTAAAAAAACAAATCGAAACGCGGAAAAGATTTCTTAAATCATTTAAACACCAAATTCATTTCTCAACAAAATCCGAATTTATTATTATGCTAATAACACAATTTCAGCTCTTACAAAACCTTATATTCTAGAGAAATTGTTAATCACACTTTAAACAACTTAAACATGAAAAACCTTTATATTAAAACCTAATTTCATAATTCAATAAATCTGAATTTTCAATTGAAATTAACATCTTAAAACTCATAACTTTGCAACTCCTAATAGATCATACCAAAATCATCTATTAACAACATTGAGTTAAAAAACTCAAAGCTTAAACAAACAAGAGGAATTGAAGAAGAAGAAGAGAGAAGAAGAAAGCAAGGAGAAAAAGGAAGGATAGAGGATCGAGTAGTGGGGCTCCGGATCGGTGGCCACAGAGGAATCAGCGATGGAGTGTAAGTAACACGGCAGCAGCGACATGCAGACACGACCCAACAGCAAAAGGCAGAAGAACTCCACTCTTCTCTCTCTTTCTCTTACCTTTTTTGTTTTGAAATTGAGAAGCGTGTAAGAAATAAGGAAGAGAAAAGAAAATAAACAACCCTTTTCTGATTTTAAGTTTTAGCCAGGTTTAGTTTAATACATAATTATTTATTTTATTTTGAATAATAGAGAAAGATAGATTTTTTATCATAAAATATATTTAACACAAATTAATAGCATTCAAAATAAATATAATCATTTTTGTGATAAATGTAATATAATGATAAATATTTGAAAATACGAAGGATTACATTATTCGTAATACATAGACTTGATGTTGAACATTTTTTTAATTATATGAAATGTCTACTTTGAGGACTTGTCAGAATGTTCCAGTGTACAAACAACCTTTGGACAATGTAACGGAGTAAGTCTGAGCAGGGGTTTAGCCCTTCTGGGTTAAATGAGGTGCAATAGAAGTGAAATTACT
Organism: Bassia scoparia; assembly: GCA_008642245.1. Classification (NCBI taxonomy): domain Eukaryota; kingdom Viridiplantae; phylum Streptophyta; class Magnoliopsida; order Caryophyllales; family Amaranthaceae; genus Bassia; species Bassia scoparia. The sequence continues at coordinate 67,292 of SNQN01001077.1, forward strand.
TTTTATTTCATTTATATACTTCCTTGCCCCTTATTCCTTCATAATTAGGTATGAATGCATATATTAAACATCAATATAAAAAGTTTTAAGACTTAACCATATTTATTTATTTGTACATTTAGTTTCTTCATTATGGCACGCTCTCTCGTACTACTACCACCTTGTTGTGGAAGGCATTTTAAGGTATCTAAAGTATTGATGAAATATATTAGGCTTTGTCCTCTCGGACATTTATATTATTATTGCCTAATCTGATTGTCACTAGGCTAGTTTTCACTGTAATTGTCATTCCTATGAAGGTTATATCATGCTTCCTTGATGAGAATCTCATATTCGTTGCATTCCAAAACCACCTACTAATTTCCAAATCCTTCACTGAAGCTAAATGTGAGCAAATTCTTATAT
>SNQN01001077.1:67721-82313 GCA_008642245.1 Bassia scoparia
ACACACTTAAACATGAAAACCTTATTTTAAACCCTAATTTTATAATTCAATAAATCTGAATTTTCAATTGAAATTAAATCTTAAAACTCATAACTTGCAAACTCCTAATGATCATACCCAAAACACATCATTATTAACAATTGATTAAAAAAACCAAAGCTTAAACAACAAGAGGAATGAAGAAGACGAAGAGAAGGAAGAAACAAAGGAGAAAAGAGGAGCGATAGAGACGGACGTGGGGCTCCGGTCGGCCCACGGCAGGCAGCGATGGAGGTACTAGCACGGCAGCACGGACATGCAAACACACCCAACAGCAGCAGCGAACTCCAACCTTCTCTCTCTTTCTTTTACCTTTTTTTTTGAAAGTTTGAAGAGAGCGTGTAGAATAAGGAAGAGAAAAGAGAAAAAAACCTTTTACTATTTAATTTAGCCAGGGTTAGTTTAATACTCTATTTACTTATTCTGAACTCAATAAGAACACTAGACTTTTTATCATAAAATAACTTTACCAACAACTTACATACGCATCAAATAAAAACCATATTCTTTTATGTGCATACACACGTAACTATAGATACATATTTGAACAATCTAGATCCCAGATTACATTATTTGATTCCCATGACTTTGACCTCTGACAATTTTTATTCTCATACTAATCACTCTCTCCCTAGCGGACTTTCGAACTGTTCCTTACACCTGGGACAGACACGCGAAGTCTGAGCGGCTCCCTTCTGTACCACTGCAGGCTCCCCAAGAACGTGAAACTTTTATTTCATTTATATACTTCCTTGCCCCTTCCCTTTATAAGTATGAATCACTATATTAGCTCAAATATCAACAAGTTTTAAGACTTAACCATATTTATTTATGTTGACATTTGATTCTCAGTTTATGCACGCTCCTCTACTACTCACCTTGTGTGGTCAATGCATATTTAAGGTACTATAGTGATGAAATATATTATGGCTTGTTCCTTCTCGGACATTTATATTATTATGCCTAATCTGATTTCACTAGGCTAGGTTTCCTGTAATTGTCATTCCATGAGGTTATATCATCTTCCTTGATGAGATCTCATTTCGTTGCATTCCAAAAACCAACCTACTATTTCCAATCTTCCACCTCGAAGTGCAATTATCAATGTTCCTGTAGCAATATTCTTCTTGTTGAACATTCAATTCTTTATCACACTATCTATCTCATAACTTCCACCCAAATACATTATTGATACATTCTATTACTTATAGTTACAAAATTTCTCGTCTTTACACTTCATACATTTTGGTGATCAAATGTTCCTCCCTTTCCTATTTATCCATCCGAGACAATTCGCTAGTCTCTCAATCTATTAATATTGATCATTTGAAATGATCACTATGCATTGTCCAATGAAGAGACCGACTTATCGAAGAAGAAAGAGAGCAAAGACACAACAGGACTAATGTTAACTCACCCCTTGCACACTCGGCAATAATTTTTTTTTAGGTTGTAGAGAGTCGGTCGAGATTTTGCTAGTTTTCAAAGTCCAAATTTTACTATTATTTTCCCACACTAACTTGAAGAGAGATTACCTAGTAGAACATTGCATTAAGATAATCTAGTAATGGTTTTCCTTACCATTGTGTTTATGTATAAGTACTAATGACTTACGATTATCGTTTCCATAACTCCCTTTATATCTCTCATCTTCGCTGTGTTTTGTCTGTGCTTTGTCACATTGTTATATGTCACACATTATAAGGGCTTTTAGGTGTTATAGTCTTGGCTAATTTCAGAGGTTTACTTGGGTTGCGCGAGAGTTCACGTTGATGAGTATATCTTTATACCAGATTATTCAATTGTTCATTTTGGACATTTTCCTCGACAAGACTTGACCAATCCTCAAGCTCTATTCTCCCATACTGAATTATGAATGCTTGTAACAGGGATTCATAAACATGCTAAGTGTCATCACAATTAATTATGAATTTTAACCATCCTATGGTCAGGCTTATATTGGAACCATTTTCTTATTCATTACACAGTCTCTTATACTGCCAAGACTCTGCCCATAATTCGGGTGCGATCATTCGACAATCTTATCAGTGCTTGAACTTGTTTCATGCTGTTTACTTAAGGTATCTAACAATGTTTGTGGTGTTTTGGATAGTCCGAGTATTTGGATATCTTTATGGTTTTTCGATCTCAGATTTAGTTTTGTGTGGACGAATAAAAGATTTTCGAACGACTTTGAAAATATTGAATTGCTATTCAAATAGACGAATTAATGTGACGTACTTTGATGTATGGTGTGCGGAATAATTAGTGTCCAAACTGGTGGTCTGAGCAAATCTTAAGACTAACGATTGGTTGGTTCGTCAATTAGGTTTTACCCCAACTTTCCTAGTTTTTACGAGTCCATTCTTGTTATTCCATAAGAGATTTTGCTATTTCCCATGCAAGTGTTTACAGTCCTTACTGTGTTGCCCTTATGTAGCAGTTTTCAGTATATGAATGTGAAGAAGCTGAAAGTCGCCGAAAAGACTTTGTTGCCCTACCCATCATAACCTTCAACTTCAATCACCATCTAGATAAACAAAATCCTCTCTTATCTTTCATGAGCATTGTTTCCTTAGCCTCTTTATGCTTCACGGTATCTTTTCTCCCCTTGTGCATTCTTTTACTGTGCGCATTTTCTTGAGCATATTTGAACAGTCACAATTGATGAGCATTTCATATCCTTTATCGGGAATTAATATTTTGTTCATTAGCATTCCATGAGATTGACGCACGTAATTCCCGTCAATCTTGTATTAAGATATCTCACGTGCCCAATATCCGCATGATTACACCGCCATATGAAATTTCTTGACGACTATATTTGCTCGATGCTCAGATCCGCGTGTCGGAGCCACCACTGTCCTTTGTTGTCCCATATATCACCTTTCCGCCCGTTTGACATGGAATTCGATAGAGTTTTCAATGTGTCTCAGTTGCCTTGCCTTTCTGTTTCACTTTTTCTCTCTTCTTTCTTTAGCGTCCGCGTATCACCAACTAGTACTGTTTCGTGAGTTTGTTCAATCTCTTTGCTAAATACTTCAATCACACATAATTCGTCTACACTTTACTCTGATTTAAGACGCGAAATTAATACCGAGAAAACGACTTGATCACGGCATCAGCCGAAACGTTCCTTAACATATTTCAACCTGCCAGTCGGACATCTACAAAGCAAAAAAATGTACACAACCATCTTGTTAAAATCGAATTAAGAACATTCGCTGCAACGCTCAATGCCTTAAGGACCTTATCGTACCTATATAATCCCTTTTCAAACAATCAATAAGAACTTAGAAATATCACCTGGACATCCTTTTAAAACATAAGAGACACGCAGAGTTTCTGCACTCCCCTTCCCATCAATATTATTCACAATTCGGACCTACTCAAGCTTCTCCGACACCCATAGCCATCCTCAGTCTTTCACTTGACTCTAATCTATATAATGTTCTGATACATCCCCTCTCCTCATATCACCTTTATAAAGTAATAACATTAAAAGCAATGGTTACCACAAAGAGTAAATATTACATTCAATATCATCATCCAAAAACAACACACCACTATACACGACAGAAGCTTGTTATCTTCCTATATTCCTACATCCCAACCATCTGACGAAGCGACAAAGATGCAAGAGATGAAGCCACAATCACAGCCTCACGCAAAAATTCCATTCAACTTCCAAACTTTACGCACGACGAACAAGCTCTCGCATTATAACAAATGCACCCACCTAATACCGACCTTTCGACAACTAACCTTTTGTACCCACTCTCTACTGATAGATACAAAATGCAACTCCTCTATCTTGTGTTACATATACCTAATGACACACGTGTTTGACATTCTGTTAATATCCAACTGATCCGAGAATCGCGACCACTCAATTACTGGCAGAACTCTGCCCTTCATAACTCTCTGCTACTTACCAAGCGTCCTCCACTCCAATCCCTATGATCCCCTTAGCCCCCTGTTACCACCCATCATATTGTAAATTAACCTGAGCAAAATAAACTTAACCCAGAACTCGAAAAGCATGAACACTACAGGTAAACTCTATGTCTATACTACCTCTTTATATTTGCTTACTCGAGAAGCACAAACAATCTTTGTTTCTATACTCTAACCCGACGCACCAACACCACATGATACAGGTAGCCAACCAATATCAAACAACCAGACACACTAGTGCACTAATAATTCAAACGCATCTTACACCAAAGTACCGACGAGGTATCACAATGCGAGAATCTCACCCCTAATGCCCTACCACACCAGAACACTACGATCAAGCGCATCACAAAGTTAAATAAACTTATAACTGCACCCACAAACAGACTCCCAGGCAACAAGCATTGCAAATCGTCCTTCACCATAGCTAGAATGCACGTCTCCAACCACTTTAACACCCTATCTATCTAGTCGACTAAAAACTCACTTATGTAAAAATAATAGACTAACCCGTTTTACATAAACCGCTCTGGGACAAAAATCCTGCCCAGATAAATTCGCTCAACACAGCCCCTCCAACCCCCCCTGACATGTCAAACACCCCCAAGTACCACACACTCCCGTGCAGTTTGTAGTGCTTTTCATGTTATTATATTTTAGCAGTCTAAGGTATCTCATCCATATCCTCATCCCGCACTAGTAGATCACAAGTCATATGACAACGAATCACAAATCCATTTAAATTCTCTACAAATTTACACACTCAACAAGCCCCCGCTATACTTATTATTTAACTCAAACTTGGCACTGACAACCCTCCTGATACGCCCATTAAAACTCTCGTCGATATAACCCTCCTCCAACCCCCTTATTCACCACTTCTTCAATCAAAAACAACCTATTCGGAAACCAGTACGACGCAGCTGAAGAAATACCACCTCTATTTGATTAACTGTTAACAACCTTTTACGCCTCATTTCAATTTAAAGCGCTTTATTAATGCAAATTTACCCATAAGAGAAAGCAAAGTGATATACTGTTATCCTCCACCTTACAGTTCACGTCACCAGACCAAACAGGTACATTACAGAACACAGGTTACTTCAAGTGCATCAGAATCCTGCGTATATCTCGGAATACCCAACTCCCATGGTAATACCAATACCCACAGTGAATATCATCCCCCCACACAGCCTCCCAACACATAAGAAGAGTAAACTCATCTGACACCAACATTCCTTAGTCAGCAGATTTGTGAGAACTCCAACACCAATTCAGGACTCTTACCTGATTCAAACATCTTTCTTGGACTATCTATCCAATAGCGTCACTCACGCCTCTAATTCTCTCACAACCACCTATGCTCAACTGTACAAAAAAGATGCAAACCACAAGATCGCTCTCTCAACGCCAATATATACTACCCCTGCAAAAAAGTCCCCCTGCACGTAACCAAACCTACGAAGATAAACCTAATCCCTTTCACGATGTCTACCTTCTCCCATAAACCCACAAAACATATAGCAAACATAGCCCTATTCCACATCCACTCTTAATCCCTTCACCATTTGTAATTCCCTACTTCAAAATACAACTATTGCTCCTCCTTTGATGGGCGCTCAAAATAAGATGACTGAACACAAACCTCCACGGCTCCTAATTATGCCCTCAACCAACACCCCCATTAATAAATCTACACGACTCAAATTATACAATCAAAATTATACAATAATCCATCAGCTTATGAAAATCATAAACATATTAAGCTGTAGTAATCATACCAGAGCAATTCACAAACACTATATATTATCAAATGGCTTACTACTAACATTAACCCTAACTAATCATCTAATACACTAACCGTTATGCCAAATATCTTATCTTTTCCCTTCGTCATACCACAAAACAATTACAACATTGCAAAAAAACACAATATATAACAAAAAAAGAACTCATATCAAAACCCGAAAAATATGTCCCTCTCAAAAATCCTGAAAACCTCCTTTTACAGACAGACGCAACGTCTACCCACTTTCTACCTCAAAAAGGCCTACCAAAATTGAATTGACGTCGCAACTCTATATCAACAATTCCATCAAAACAACCACCTTATATACTACCATATCACACCTAATTCATCGGAAGCTCTGAAAACCCATCATCATAAAACAATCCTTGCAACAACAACAGAAATCAATTTCAGCCAGATAATTCACATTCAAATCTCATAACACGTTTATAAATCAGCATCCATCACCCCTCACTACTACCACTCACTATCACTCAGTAACTTCAACTACTTCATCTTTAAACCCCTCACACCAACCCCATCATCTCTAATCAAACATCTTTTGCAAATTACATAATAAACTCTCTCTATATCTAATTAACACATAAGAAACAATATTCCACATCTACAATTCGCATCGTCTTCCATTCATGCAAACACAAAGTCCACAAATATAAAACTAAATCGAAAAAACAAAACACTCACTACACCATAACTCAATAAAAACACTATTTAAACACCTCCCCAAAATTTTTAAGTAAACCGCAATAATCAAACCTCTACTCACACCATCTTATGAAACTATTTATTAAAATACTTCTCCAAAATCATTACAACTAAAACCCAACCACTAGTTACAATACAATCAACTCCCATTTGGCACAATCAACTTCAACTCCAAACAACCACATCCAAAGAATAAAATATCCAATCATCCACTGATTTGAGTCTTAACACAGCACATTCACAACCTCAATCACGCATTAATTCATTAATATTAACATAAAAAGTAAAGAGGGCGAATAACAAAGTCCAGGAGCGGACGCACTAGACGAGGCGAGGACCAGCCACCGCAAGGACAACCAACCTACCAACCACAACTCAGACCGCAGCGAACACTCCAGCTACGCAACTGATCGTCATCCACGCCCCTCATCTCACAACACCACCACATCACTAGATAATAGACCAGCACAGAGCCGCCCCACCAAGCCCTCTTACTTTACGGACAACAAAATAAAACATATACAACGAAAACACAAACTAACCACCCCAAAAACAACCAAACCTACACAAAGACACAAGAAATAGAAAAGGACATAAATAAAGAAAAAAACAAAAACAAAAAAAGTAGCGCATAAGAACAAGAAAAATTAAATCACCAATTCCACTCAATCCGCCAAAAGGCAAAAACTAGGGTAACTAAAACAGATAAAGAGTATAACAAAGAACGTAGCACACTAAGAAAGCAAAAGCACAAATCAAAACAAAAACAGATAAGCAACGCTTCAACATCTATCCTTCCATCCTTATTTTTCTACTATCTCTTCTTTAACCAATTGGCACTTAATTAGCATTAATTAAAAAGATATACAGCGGAAGTCAAAAGAAAACCATATATTAATTAGATATAATATTTATTAGTATAACCTAACCATCAATATGCGAAACATATCATTTTCTTTATCTAGATACACTGAACCATAAACTAAAAAAAAATCATAAGGTACAAAATCATCGAATGATAATACATAGTATCCCATAATCCGAAATAATATAATAACATTAATCTTAAATATGCACACATTAAAAATATAAAACATAAAGGGACACCGTCAGTTATCAATTAATTGTTATACTAAATGAATTACAAACACCATATATTTAATTTAATAATATATTTCGAAGAATAGGTCATCACTACACACATCTTGTGTCGACCCCTCATCCTACTAATAATATTAGGAGACTGCTATATTGTCAACACTACACGATCTGCGAGTCTCTTCAAGTCAAATACGGCCTATCACTACCCCACATTCTTGCACTTCACTATCGCATAGACCATCTATCTCTGATCCTATACCACCGCCACTATCATCTCAGCTCATATAACGAATCAGAAATATAATACAGATTATAAATAATATATCAAATAATAATAAAAACGAGAAAGACAACTAGTCATCTACATCTTACCTCAAACACTCCTTACATAAACCTTTCATCATAATACAACCCAACTTCTTCTCTTATCTTTTCTTCATCTGATCAACTACATCACTTATTAACGCTCCCTCTCCACCACTTTCTTCTCAATAGAAGAGTTATTACTCCCATTGTGTTAACTTACATGCATTCAAACGAAAATCTTTGAAGTATCAGACTTACTACTCCAACTATCACCTCTATAGATACACACTTATATCAACTCAAGCATTCCTATTCCACACACTATAAATCCAGATAAGCCTCATCACCTACGATAACAATATTAAATTATCTTCTCCGTATATACTACACAAAATCATCTGATTTTATGTCAACAACCCTCAAAAAGATATAGAGCTTGACAAAAATCCAAATCATAACTTATAATGTTATTCTAAAATATGAACATGTTTTCAGGAATATAAACACTTTAGCTATTATAATATTATCTCCTTATCATTTTACCAGCATAATGGACTTTCGATTTCTAACTACACAACATAGTTAAGTGGGAAAACAAGATAAGATTTATCTACTAATAACACAGTTAGACAAAAATAAACAAAGACAGGAAGAATATGGATAAAACCACAAAACTATACAAATCAATCAACCATAACTAAAATCTAATTTCAATAAATTAAACTCTGGATATATAATTTACTGACACATTAATATCAATACTTGAAATGTTTTCTTTGGAGATACTTCCATACTTGACATAGATTCCAAGACAACAAGATCAAATAACATCTCAAAGTCAGTTTATCTCAACGCGTCCACACACGAACTTGAAGAAACTAAACACCATAACCTTACCATCACAAGAGTCATCAACAGCCGTTTCCAGAAAGTATGAAGCCTTTGCTATCTAATCTAGAACTCGCACAATACTTGATACCAAATATGGACCTTAAAAATCATAAGAAGACATTAGCAGTTAAATCCTTGAATTTGGACTCGCGTCAATGCCCTCATAGACTAATAGAATAGCATAGGAGGAGGAACCTCCAATTGTTGGCTTGCTATGCCCTACTCCTTCTTATTCAAAATACCCATGATTAGAATCCCCTCCAAAACTATGTCTCATGTTTATACGTCTTGATACCACCAATAATGCCACTATAAGAAGATACTCAAAAGGATTCAGAAAAACGAAACATAAACCCCTAAGATAACCTATTAGAATGAACTAAGAAAACTAACCAATTCTGCTAATGTATACCCTAACATTAATTCGAACAATCCCTCGACTTAAAACATTTGAAGTCCAATAATTAGATCAATCAAGACCCGTCAAACAAACAAACAACATAAATTTATCCGCCTGATTCATCTAAATCGGGACTGTCAAATCACGCTAACCTCCTAACGACTTTTTCCTCTGTATTTCACTTCTCAATAAAACACCAAATAGATTTGATAGAATTTGAAAAAATCCCCACAAATCAAAATATCTACCATTACCATTTTTAGATAAACAGGACATACCACCGACTCGATCTAACAATATAAATCTACCCACAAGTTAATGTACTTCACATAAACCATAACAAACAAAACAAAACATTGCCTTTAATCCTCCGATTCATCTAAAAAGCCCAAATTAATATATATTAGATAATCCCCCTCTTATTCACTAACCACATCACTCATCTGTCCAATATTAAAATCATAAACCAACCCTTTCAATATAGCAATATACGTTATAAAAAATTTTTTGACAATCCAAATATAGCAAACATCACACTCTTCAAATCTTAACATAAACATCATCTTCAGCAAATACATAGTCAAAGTAACATTCACCAATACCTAAACTCGGAACACTCTATATATGACTTAATTATAAAAAATAAAATAACGAACGTAAACTGCGCGTGCACAGACATAAAACAATTCCAGCAAATAAATTCATGATTCTACGAGCCCGTGGGAAAAACATTTATCACACCACTTCAAATCCTACTTGTCAAGAGACAGACAGTTAGACTGCTACACAAACTAAAATATGATCTTTCTACCCTACTCCAAAATCGGCGAATAACAAAATTTTTAGTGAACTTTCAATTAACTACACACACATTACCTACAACAACACTCACTATTAACGACTAAATACCCAATCGAAATCAAAGATCTGGCGGAATTACCCTTACATCACATAAGCTAATTGCGCATCGTCGGATATATATGGGGAAAAGAGAATTGCTATATTATACTCAATTGAGTAGATAAAATCTATTAAATTTATGACTCATTAATATAAATATTACATTACCACTATATTATTTACTTTGACCACCATTAGACTTAACCATAATAACCCTAAAAAACTGGGTACAGCGCCAACTTAGATTGTAATTCTAAATTACTATATCTACAAGTATGACCCCCTAGAGAATTTACGAAATAAAACAACTCCTATCAATTTTTCCCCTATTTGATTTTCCTATAAACCACCACACGAACATTAAACTTTCTATCATATATAACACTAAACTTAAGAAGACACAAATAAATAAAAAATCACATAGATGAAGATTATCTAAAAAAACTTAATAGTCAAAAAAAATTCATAATGTAGGAAAAATCACACCAAAAAACACACCAAAACAAAAAAATATAATAAAATAATACTAATAAGAAAAATATATATAGACTACAAAAACATTAATGATCTAAATAATAATACTTAAGACAACTCCACAAACTACAACGATGCAACAACTAAACTACAAGTTGTTGAGCCGCAATTTTATCATCAACCCCCCTACACCGATTAAGCTAATATAACCAACAACTATGAAAAACCTGTACTCCCCCGCAACTTATCTATGATCATATTTAAAAAATACACACTAAGTAAATAAAGAAAAAATAATAATTAAACCAAAAAATAAACACACTATAGCTCCAATATTAAAAAAAGACTAATAAAAAATCAACGAAAAAACAAAAAAAAATGTTCCACCCAACATCTGTCATCCTGCAAACACTCCCATAATGCTCTCAATAATCCACAAAAACCCTAATGCCAATCGAATTCACATCCGATCTTTCGTGAACGGCCCACATCTCTCCTCCACTCAAACAAAAATCTAAATTGTTAACAGACAAAAATTATAACAAAATAATTAATACAAAAAATCAATAAACTAAATACCAAAAAAAAATAAAAAAACCGCAATCTATAACACTCCAAAACCCATTACTTTATCAATCTTACTACCTCCTACCCCATGCTACCATCTACCTCATGGGCCCATTCCCCATTTCTGTCGGCCTCCTAATATTCACCAGTCACCACCTACAACTCTTTTTCCACACATCCAACCATAACAACGCGACATAACAACAGACCCCACCATCATATGTTCAATCCCACATCTCTCCCAACATCCATATTCACATTACTAAACATCCATTTTCCTCCTTCTATAACTCCTCTATATTTCTTACATTATAAATGATAAATAATAGAATTAAGAGATAACAACTAAATAATTATCATACACACATAACATATACCGAATCAAATTCTATTCACGAACATCCATTACAAAAAATTAATAATCACAAAATCTACACGTATAAATCTAAAATAACCAAATAAATTTCATTATAACTTTAAAAACGTGAATTCACTAATACATTATAAACACAAAAAGAACCTAATCAACCAAACATATTAACTCAGGACATCCTGGCTACACAACCACAAATCAACCCTTTAAAACATATTGTCCCACAAGAAAAAAAAAAAAAAGTCTCACCCAAGTTATCTACACTCATCAGTACCACTCACAAAACCCCTAATCAAAACCCCAATTTCACCCCACCCTCCTAACACGCCAGACCACACTCACCTCCCAACGCCCACCCATGAATAATCAAGAAAAAAAAGAACGAAAAAAAAAAAAAAAAAAAATTTACTCATGAAACAACAAATATCATAATAAATCTAGAAAAAAAATGAAAATAAAAAAAAAAGACAAAAATACTCCCTCCTAGACAACACTTAGAACCATACTCCTAATACGAACATTCACCACACACAACATACACACACCAGATAACCCTCTACTCCCTACAATCCAACTGCTGCGCTCTATCCGTATACAACAACCACTCACACCACATCCGCCATCTCTCACTCACAAACAACAAAAATCATCTTTGTTTTTACCAGGGCCGATCAGCTCCAAACATCCAGATACGCAACTCTAAAACTCTCTCACTACTTGATATACCTGGACATCATATCTCACATCCCTCCTACAAATCTTGCCCAATCCGTAACTCTTCCACTCATCATCACTCCTCCTATAACTCAAAATACCCCACTCTACTGTTTTTCATGTTTAAGTGTTTAAAAGTGTGATTAACAATTCTCTTAAGAATATTAAGGTTTTGAAGAGCTGAAATTGTGTTATTAGCATTAAAAATAAAATTCGGATTTGTTGAGAAATGAATTTTGGGGTTTAAATGATTTTAAGAAATCTTTAGTCTCCCTGCGTTTCGATTTGTTTTTTACGTTTGTAGAATTTCACGTCAATTAAGAAAAAGTAATATATTGATAAATGATTATAGTATTTCTAGGAAGTTGTATTATTCTTTTAATTTGTTTGAGATGTGTGCAATAAAATTAAAATAAATCTTTTCATATTTGAAAATGAATGGACGAGATAAGTTTGGGTGGAAAATCAAGAATGATGAGCAAATAACTAAGGGGTAATATGAGATATTTTAGAGGTAAAAGTAACATTAATGGGTAGTATGAAAAAGGAAATGTAAAGAATAAAAGGGAACACCAGAAAAGGAAATGTAAAAAAACAAACTTGAACGGAGGGTGTAGGAGTTTTAATCATGTTTTTGATTAATCTATATGTTGTCAATTTTAGTATTTGATTTTTAGATATTTTTCTACTTGTCATTTTAAACGAGTGATCACCATCCTATTGGACAATTTGTGTAAAATTTTCAGAATTTTCCAAGTAGATTTATTATTTTAATAAATTCATTTTCAAACTAACTGTTTTTCGAGTTGCAGGTTCGGTTTTCAATTTTTTCCTATTTTTATGATCATATATAATTTACTAAAATTTGTATGAATATTCTATATACAATTATACACTTTGTGTAAAATTTTCATTAATTTTAGTATCTTAATAAATTACTAAATCAGATTGACAATTTTCGATTACGAAATATGTTTTATTCTTAAAATTAATCAAAAATATTTGGCACAAAAATATATGTTAATTATGAAATTTTCAGAATGATTTATAACCCTAATTACCATGATAATATTTTCAGATTTATTATACTTATTCAAAGTGATTTTTAAGCATTGAAAAATAAGGCTTTTAAGTTTTTAAAGACATAAACGAATGGTTTATTGTACAAGCATTGAAGTTAATCTTTAAAACATGTTCGAGGTGATTTCAAAGGTTTTTGTGGGGTTCAAGGGGATATATATAATATATATATAATATATATATATATGATATTATATATAATATATTAAATATATATAATATATTTATATTATATGTAATATATATAATATATATATGTATTATGTATGTATGTATGTATGTATGTATGTATGTATGTAGTATGTATGATGTATGTATGTTTTGTAGTATGTATGTATGTAATAGCCGTATATTTGTGTTAGTAATCAGAGTCTAATGACATTGGCACTTCTGACTTGTTAAATGATGTTAATTGGATTGACTCATGATAGATTGATAGGTAATTTTTTTATTAATCTTGTCATTAATTAACTGGTTTTGATATGGATGAAGTTAGTGGAGTGCAATTATGACTTGCCAGTGAGGTGATTTTTAATATATGGGATGAATTAAGTTTGAGTCATGTATATTGCCAGGAGGTGATTTTATTAACTCTTATGACATATTATGAATTGAGTAGAGGGAAGGTTAGGAGTCTTCATGACGAGGTTTAGTTGGCTTTGTCACGGTTTGTTAATTAAAGAAATGGAAATGAACTTGGTAATGTGGTTCTTGTTTGGACGTTGTAATGAATTTGATATAATTTAACAGTTAATATAAATATGAAAGGATAAAACTCTGGAATTGGTGGCCCACGTCCGGAATATTGCATTAGGGGTGTGGGCGATTTATGCGGACAGCTTTGAGGACATCTTGAGCAATGCACCCTCTCAGTTTTATAAAGAATTTTATCAATGGGAGTAGTTTAGATCTTATCTAGCTATGGTGATGGAGTCGCTGCCGTTGCCGTCGTTTTTAGCCGACGGGAAGCGTGTTTGGCACGTTTGTGTATGGTCGATATCCAAAATTGAACATGGGTTTGGGACAACTGCTCTTGCTTATTATGAAATAAAATAGAAATGAATCATGATGTTGAGTCATGAGTTGAAACACTACAAAATAAATGCTCGATAGCGCGGAAGTTTAGGGACGGATTGGTGAACTGTTCCTAATTGTATAATGGCATAAATAGTGATACTTTATGGGACAAATGTGAAATCCGTCCTAAATTAGGGATGGATTCTGGTCCTCGAAAACAACAACGCGTTGCAAGTTATATGTGTTTTTGTCCATAAC
>SNQN01001077.1:88898-107734 GCA_008642245.1 Bassia scoparia
GGATGGAAACGTAACGTTTTTATGTAGTTATTTATATACTGATCTCAGGGTTACTGATTCCTATTCTGAAACCTCAAGGTGTATAAGAGCATTAGGCCAAACCTCAAGGTTACATGAAGGAAATTCCCGTATCTATTATTAAGAGAAATGATCATCCAATTAACATTAAAACTAACTAATTAACTTACTTAACACCTAAAACTAACTAATTAAACCCTTAAATAATTAAAATTAATTACTTAACATACTAATTTTCATTATTTATAAACCAAACTTAATTATTACCAATATCATTTCATCTTCAACCATTTCATCAACATCAATTCATCAATCATCATCAAATCACCTTACAATCTTCAATTCATCAATCTCATACCAACCCAAAAGCCCAAAAACTCCCTTGACCACTCAACATTCAAATCGCCATCACCACCATRCCAGCCACCCCCACCCCCACCCCACCAGACAAAACGCCAACACCAGCGACCACAGTAAACCACCCCGAGCATCACTGCGACCATAGTAAACTGCCCCACCCCGCCTTGAGCATCACTGCGACCGCCCAGAACAACCGCAAACACTTAGATTTAGGCGAGCATCTCAATTTTCGAGCAATTTTATCTAATTTCTGAGCAATGTTCGACCCAAATCAAGACACCAATCAAACAAATTTCGAACATATCAAATCACAAACCCAAGACAAACAGTTTTCGAGCGATTTCTTTAATTTTCTACCCAAAWTGCGACCCAAGTGAACAATTTTCAAGCAATTTYGTTTACTTTTCGAGTAATTTTTCACCTAAATCGAACATGTAACAATGGTGATTTTTTTGGCTGGAATTTCGGGTTGGTGGCGAGTTGAATGGTGTTGTTGTGGTTGTTGCTGGTTGTGGGTTGTCGTCGTTATTGTTAGTCGTTGCTTCTTGGTTGTAATCATGACAGGGTCACGTGGTTGTGCTGGGTTGGTTGCGAATTAGGTGGTTCGAATTGCCATGGTGGTTGTTGCGTTGGTGGGGTTATTTGCTACGTTGGTGGTTGTTGCTGCTGCAGTTGCGGTAGCGTGGTGGAATCGAAGTAGGAGGAATGAAGATTGAAAGATGAAGGAGGAAGGAGGAAGGAGGAAGGAGCAAGGAGGAAGATTGAAGGATGGATGATGAAGAAGGAAGGAGTAAGGAGGAAGAAGAGGGTTTTAATTAAAGAGGGTTTTAATTATTTTTTATTTTTTAAGTTATAAATGAGTTACTAACTAACGGTTTATTTTAATAATTAACGGCGTCAGTTAATTTTTAACGGTCAGGGTCACGTGAGCTATTATACCCTGACYTCAGGGTTACCTGATCCTATTTTGAAACTTCAGGTGTATAAGAGTTATTAGGCCAAAYCTCAGGRTTAYTTGAAAAAATTTCCCTAGAGATAAATACATAACAACTTTAATTTAATGTGTTAGAAAAAGAAAAAAGTGCTTTTTAACAATGTAAAATAGACACTTAGTTGGACATGTAAATGTTGAAAAAATAATTAAAAAGGTTTGTTTGGTGAAAAGAACATATATAATTATCTTTATTTGAATAGATTAAAAAGTGTAGAAAAACAACTTCAATTAAACTTTTATTTGTTGATATATTGTATATTCTTTTCAATAGTTAAATTAAAAGAATAAGATGTGAAGATTTATAATTAGAAACATTGATGTCATCTTGACATTAACCTTTATCAATTATTTGTACTTACAGACATGCTTTCCCCTAATTAATAACTTGTTTTAGTAGATGAGTTGTTGTTGCATATAAAATCCCCTTGTTTATAGTGTATATATATATATATATATATATATATATATATATATATATATATATATATATATTGAGAATTAACTTGCTCTAAACTCTAAAATCCTTCATTTATCTCTTTTTCTCCCCAAAGAAGATCAATAAATCTAAACTCTAACTCTTTTCATATTTCTCTCATTTGAAACCTTTCTAATACATATTTACAATGGAGGAAACAATGGTGCTTATAGTGGGTGCAGGTCCAACAGGACTTGTCATTGCTGCGTGCTTAACAAAAAAAATTCATTACGCACATTGTGCTTGAAAAAGAAGATTGTTGTGCTTCTCTTTGGAAAAAAAAAGAGCATATGATCGATGCCATCTTCATTTAGCAAAAGAATTTTGCTCATTACCCTTAAAACCCCATGCTCCCCAAGCAAAGAAATATATGCCTAAGGACGATTTTATAAAATACATTGATGATTATGTTTTTTCATTTAATATATAACCATGGTACCTTCTTTGTGCTATTAATGCATCCTTTGATACTATAACTGAAAAAATTGCTTGTTGAAGTGAAAGACATATCATCAAACTCGACTAAAGTTATCGTCGCAAGCTTTCTAGTGGTTGCAACTGGTGAAAATGTGAAAGGTTACATCCCTAATATCCCCAGTTTAAAAGATTTTAAGGGGGATATTATGCATTCTAATGAGTACAAATCTGGTCACCAGTTTCAAGATAAGGACGTTTTAGTAGTCGGAGCGGGAAATTCTGGAATGGAGATAAGTTATGATCTCTATAATTGTGGAGCGAAAACTTGAATTGTTATTAGAAATCCAGTAATTCCTTATGATTTGTTTAATGTATTATTATTATTATTAGATAAAATTATTATTATTATTATTATTAATATTACAAAATAAAAATTTAAGAACCTATAAATAGTAGTTACTAATATTATTTAAATGTGGTGTAATTAATCTATGTAGGTTCACGTGCTTAGTAGAGATATGGTCTCTGTTGCAATGCGTTTGTTGAAATACTTGAAGTTATCATTTGTGGATGTTTTGATAACTCTTGCTAGCAAAGTTAAGTATGGAGATTTGTCAAAATATGGCATTCGTCGACCAAAAAAAGGTCCATATTTCTAAAATACGCAATGAAGGAGTCCTATTATTGACGTGGAGAAACCATTGCTAAAATTAAATCAAGGAAAATTAAGGTAAACTTCCCACTTTCTAACACATATAGTACCATAACTTTTATTTTTGCAATCAAATATTAAAGATTTTTTTATAAAAAATTCAAATTTATTGAAAAATAAAATATATATTTATTTCATATGTCTAATAGTATTTTTGGCCCGAGCGATGTCTCTGGTTATGTTCCAGACCACATATATAGACAATCATATGTTATATGGAGTATATATATTGCTTATTTTTTGAGTTTTGTAGGTAAACTTAATTAAAGACAAATAGAATCAAATTTTTTAGTATGAGAATAATACCGTATGTAACTAAAAATATTAGAAAAATTTTAACCTTTCATCTTAAATTAAATTAAATATGAATCATGAGACTTAATTATAATTCATTTGACATTACAACTAATGAAATTGCTCTGGATTAGTGGTTAAAATTTAACGCTTTCACTTAAGGTATAGGATCAATTCGTTATGTTAGTAAAAATTTTAATCTTATTACTTGAATTATGCAGGACACAATGACATATTAGAAAAGAGCCACATGGTGTGTTTACAATGGCGTGATAGTCCACGTGACACAACTACATTAGCGGCACTCCTTTTGATATAAGTGTTTTATAGATAGATGTCTGGTGTACATAGAATAAATATGTCACGTAGTCAAACTTTAATAATATGTATTAACATTTAACTTTTGTTGTTTGTAAAATCACTAGGTTGTACCTGCAATAAAAAGTATGAACAAAATATATGTCATTTTGAAGATGATGTGTATCGGCAATTTGATGTATAATATTGCAAACTGGATACAAGACCACAACATGTGAATGGCTTAAGGTAAATACATAAATCTATGAGATGAAAAAACCAATTGAAGTATAACTTTGGAGAAAATAGAAATAGGAGAATTTGATCAATTAAGATTAAAAACAAAAAACCTCATGCCACTTTGATTGTTAATAACTAGTAATTATGTGCACACGAAACGTGCTTTAACCTATGAAAATTGGCGATAAAGTTAAAAATAATTATATACGTATGTAGTTAATTAATGTTTAAGAAATATTTGATATTATTAATATATATCTAATAATTAGTCGTACGATTAATTTTGATTGTGAATTAATTTTGTATGTTTACTATGACTTGGCACATAATAAAAAGAAAGAAACTAATAACTGATTTGGAATTCAAATATATTCCATATATGTTTAGTTCAATTTGGAATAATGATCAAGTTTTGAAATTTTTTCACTTTAATTAAGTACATATAAATGTATTCTTTATTTTGGGTAATTTTAGCACATCAATTTATAATTTTTTATATAAGACCTTAAGGGTATCAAAGTCTTTTAGTCATCATTAAATTATTAAGGATACTATCGTAATTTTAAGAGGGGGCACCATTCCTCCCACCTTGCACTTATATAATAGAGATAACAAAAACGCTTTAAAAAATTAGGTAAACATTAAAAGTAGAGGAAAGTCATATAGAGTGAAGATCCTTATTTTAAATGTTTATTTCAAAATCATTAAGGTATTTACAAATTAATTACTAGAAAAGGTATATTGCTATAAGTTCATTCTCTATCTATTCTATGGTAATAATGTTATATATTTTTTCTTTTAGGATTATAATTACGGCTTGGAAAGAAGATGGATATTCCAAAGAATACTTTCGCACAACATGGATAAGGGAGGAAACAATTATATTGTGCTGGATTTGTTGAGAAGTTAAAAACGTCGCATATCATTGTAGTATCAAAAACTAGTTTGTCCCAAACATGGCGAAGCTTGATAGACGCAGGCCGCTAGCGATTTCTTGTGCGGCATGTAGTCAAAGGAAGGCTGTACTACTGACGCGAGTGTTTGAAGCTTAGTGTGTGGGTGGATATGCCTGGCCCATCCCCGCCGGCCCTCAAGCCGCCGCACACCGCCAGCCTTCGTCCAGTCCCGGTTCGTGCTCGTGAACGTGCGCGGGTGTGGCCGTTTTTACTACTCCTTCTTTAACTATTTTTTCTTGGTCATCACTTTGCTTTGTTTATATTCTAAGCATATATTGATAATTCCTTTTACACGATATACAAATTGTTAATAACGGATTTATGTTGCTGCCGTGATGGTTGTTTGGCTCGAATGTATCTCCCCTCTAAGTTATATTCTATTAATTTTGACTTCCGTCTATATCGCCAAACCCACCTATATATGTGGGACACTATTGTCTCCTCGGTTTACATTTGCATACATCGCACAAATAGGTCGTAGCTTCATAAAATTAAAACGCATGGGTCTACTGGTTTCTTTCTTACCTCCTGGCAATTGTTCGATCCAAATCCACACCTTACTCAATAACGATTTTTATGCAAGTTTATGATCCATTTAATGTCGCGCCGCTATGTTTCGTGCAGAATTCCGTGTGGGGTCGAGTTGCGGCGTGAGAAGCGTGTAAGTGTACGTTCAGTACGGGCAATATGTGCAGACTATTTACACAGATAGTGATCTTGCATCTATGGCACCACGGGACAATTCGATATAAGATTTGTTTCTTTTATGTATTAAAATCTACAGAACGTGTGATATCACAAACAAATCATTTCTATAGTCGAATTTTCATACTTGTTAATATGGCTGGTATTTACATATGCTGCTTCCACTAAGCAATCCTTTATTATTATACCTGATAGATTCTAAAGATGAATCGCGTTTGAATGAGAAAAATTGTATAAAGATTGGTGTTAATAAGAATAGATTCTTTTTAGGTCCATGATTGGAGTATGATGTAGCACCTTATACTAGTTTGATGTTGCTCTTCCAACTGATTTACTGTTAGAAGACTTTATGGTAAGTGATGTATAATATACACGTAAATTGTTCGGCATGCCTGTAAATGTTTTGAATTGCCAGCTCTATATGTACATGGAACTATGATAGGCGAGATTTAATAGTTAAGGCTATATATAAGAAGTGCCTAGCGTTTAAATTCTTGGGTACGACTAACTTAATACTGAAATAAATTGTGTACTTAACCTAGTATGATCTATTGGGATTATAAGAAAATATACTCCGGGTTGTAGTCGTTTGTGGTATAGATTCCTTTTAATAAAAATATGAAAAGTGATGACAATTTGTTTTGGGATCAGGAGTTGCGTGAGGTATGAGACTTATAGAATTACTATGAGTTGACTTTTCCTGAGGGTATGAGATTTGTGTGAGGGTAGGTTCGTTGTCAAGCCAGACGGTGCTTTTCTTGTGGACAAGCTTACCCATCTTCGTTTGGGAAAGGTTATTGTTACATTCGCCTTGAAAGCGACAATGTCAGAAGGTTAATTATTCCCAACTCTCTTCCACTATAAGAATAGTTTGGAGTTGTCGCCCGCATATTAAGATATGAAGAGAGCAGAACAGAGATCTGTAGGTAAATTCATAAGATAGATCACAAAGGAAAGGGTCGAACCAGTTCCATGGCACCAAAGAAACAATAAGTTCAACAAAGACAAGGCAGACCTCACCACAAAAGAGACAGTTCTATATGAGACAAATATGCTTCACATGTGGTGAAGATTATGGAACATTATAGCATAGGGATGTGAAATCAAAAAGGGGCTCTGGAGTCCAGTGGAGCCCGCAAACCTGATGAGGAGAGACGTTTTCAACAGCCGTACACAACCTTGACTGAAAAAGCTGATGAGAATCATTATCTGAAGCTGTTTTGATTGTCTGTGACTTAGAGTTTGAACTGTAGAATCAAACTCAATGATAGACATGAAGTCGGATATGGTGATTGATAATTAGGTTCTCCCATTATGAGCACACTTGATTATCTTATATCAGGAAAGTTATTGATTTTCATTATGAGGCAAAGATGTTTCTGATATAGTGAGATATTTGTATTTCAATGGGTCAGCTTTCAACTGCTCAGTGATGTCCTCATGGTATAAGGATAGTATTTATTGAATCGTCTAAAGATATATGACACTTCTGGAATAAACTAGTGCTTCTATCAATGATTTTTTACATGTTCTTGAACATTTAAGCAGGTAATCATCTTGATTTCTGGCGAGCTCTTGCACCATATCATTTAAAAGGAAAGTGAGTATAATAACGACTTTGAATCGTATAAAATGCATGATTATCTCAAAATATACTCTAGATTATGAAGTGAATCTTGTGTGTAAAGGGTTTCTGTTAAATTTGCGTGGACATTATTTTATGATCTTGATGTTATGATTAGTATTCGATTAATTTATCGCATCATTTACTATATTCCAAAATATGTTCGTGCTTGAATTTCTGTACTAATGATGTCTTGTGGAGCTCATTGATTTACTCCTTGTTGGCAATCTACGTTATGTATACAGGGACATGCTCAAAAAAGTTGGAGCCTATGTCCAAGTGGTAAATGGTCTCATGAGAGAGGAGTTTTAGCTTTTAAATATCCTGCACTTATGTCAATTCCACCGAAGTTTGATAAGTGCTCGTGATGTTTGTGTTCGTTGATTAGGCATAACTACCCTATAAAACAACGTTACAAAAATGTAAAAATAGGTCACCACTTACTTGAGTTTAGTCATAGTGAAACTTAGTTGACTTTAAGAACCAATGTAAGAAGAGGTTGAGATAACGTTAACTTAAGCTTATCTCTTTGTAGATGAATCTTTATTCACATCTGTTGGTTTTTCTCTTAATAGTGTCACATTTAACCTCATATAGAGTGAAGCAGGAGGTAATACGCTTTCTTTTAAACTCATATATATACAGGACCGGATAGTTGTGTAAAGCGCATTCCTAGATTGCTTTAAGTACTCTAGTAAGAGGTACGCAATCATAGTTAAACCTTTGGATGGGAATACTAATGTTAGACACCCTCTTGAAAGCTAACATCTCGATGGAGACAAAATAATATCGGTGATACATGATACAATTATCCTGAGACTCTTAGGTCCCCTTTACTACCCCTTGAAAACACATGTTTGCATTAAGTTTATACCCGGGGAAGATATAGCAGACCCTACATAAGAAAAGTGTATGTATATTTGAATGTATAATGCTACATCTAGTCAGGAATAGCCAAGATGAATGCATTTGTGGGTAGTAGGCGCTTTTCATAATACTGCGTTGTTATGTTGGCTTAAATACTGTGTATTTCCTCATTAAGATGTAGATAAAGACTAGTCCATATTGAGTTGTTGAAGGAAAGGTCTACAAGCTTAACTTGGAGTTATATTACTTCACATGATGTGTGGATCAGTGTCTTGCAAAAAGATCAGAGTTGTCTCCCAGATTTCATTCCTCAAGAAGAAAGTAAGCATATGTGATCACTAAACTACTAATAGATAGGAGAGTTTTAATGGTCTTGGCTGCTAGAGCGTGCTGCTAAGGATTTTAGTATACTGCAAGTATCGAGGCTAGCGTTTGCCGTGGATTCAAAGAAGTACAAATGAATGTCCTGAGGTTACCTTGCTGAAGCTATGGTCTATCACAATGAAACCAAGGACGCTAAACTCTCACTTGTCTGTTAACTCGATACTCTATAACACTTCTTCATAAACTACTAGATCTACCTGATCATGTCGTGTTCTTTCTAGTTGAACCACTTATAGATAAATCCCTGAGATATAAGCAAGTACGAGCCTCAAAAAAACTGAGAATCTCTTAAGTTATTATAATGGAGAGACCTGATTTTATTACTTTGGCCATCCTACTATTTACCTTTATAATAGATGAAAGGTTGTGTAAGTGACAAAAGGTAAGAGTGATAGTTGACATTTTGTTTTAATATCCTCTAAGAAAGTAATGATCTAGGACAAGCTTAGACTAAAAGATGCCATGAGTTCAGTTGAATTCTATAAGTGTCTCTGGTTTGGAGTGGCTATTAAAAGTGAATTTGATAGCACAAATTAAATAGATAACACATTGGATTATTATGATACGTGATCAATTGACTAGAGATAGTGGTGTTGCACTAACCTCATAGAGCAGTATAATGGAGTTTTTCTCAAAAGAAACTTAACGCTAGATGTGTTGATGTATTAGATTAAAATTATCATATCTAGCTAAGAATTAGTTTGTGTGTGTGTATATAGTTCCACACAAAAACGAAAGGTATGTTTGGTTAAACTTTTTTCTTCTTGATTAAACCATTAATCTCAACTAGATGATCCTATGAGTAATTCTTATCTGATTACGAGGCTTTATTTTGCAACTATAGCTTAAAGTCCTATTCATTAATATTTACCAGTAAGCATGACAAATCAAATGGAATGATTTAAAACCTAGCCGCATTTTTTTGAAATGGTGAATTTTAGCCTAAGAGGCAAATTCTACATGAGAACTCAACCAAGAAG
This sequence comes from Bassia scoparia, assembly GCA_008642245.1. Taxonomy (NCBI): domain Eukaryota; kingdom Viridiplantae; phylum Streptophyta; class Magnoliopsida; order Caryophyllales; family Amaranthaceae; genus Bassia; species Bassia scoparia. The sequence continues at coordinate 98,222 of SNQN01001077.1, forward strand.
GTATGTATTGTTCAATAAGGACAGGATAGGTAATGGTCGCTGTAGTATTGATCAAGTTGCATGTACCTGAATAGGTACTGAAGAGACATAAGCTCACAAAAACGCAACACTGGATACGTCACTAACGGTGTGATCAAACTATTACTTCTGATGGTTTTCATGTGAATGATGCTGGAGTCGCATGAATGATGTATTATCAAATAAGATAGATAATGAACACTTTTAGGTGATGAATAGTTAATATTAAATAATATATGATTTATTATTGTAGTTTTGTATATCCACTGAATTAATATATTTTTGGTAAAACCAATATAGACATATGGATATAATTCAGGTATTCCTATATTTTTATACATATATATATAAGCTTTCGATCATGATGGTATTTGAGAGACTGATGTCATATCTGTAGCTATATGTAATTAATTAGAAACTATATTATGTGTTGGTTGTTTAAATATCAATTCATCTACTGACATGTTTGAAGAAGTCTTGCAAATATTTGTAAGTGCAAAATTTTAAATTGTGTCCTAAGTGAATATCACCTCTCCCGATATGTATTTTTCTAGATATTGCTCAATTAATGTAAGAAAATATAAAGGTAATATGTGTACTCACAAGAGGAGATACATGGCGGAAGATTCATATGGTAAAGTGTGAGATCTGCTCTTTTGATTAATTTATATCTTAGAGGTTCCAGAATTATTTGTTCATATGCTTGTTTGTATGAGTTGAGTAGATAATAAACTTACATCAATCCGAATCATCGAGCATTGGGGTTGCTTTTGATTAGATGTGTCTTGACACCGATATAGAGGCGGACAATCAATTGGTGTTCTCATGATCAAATATTCCATGACGAACACCTAGTAGTTTTCTTGAGGACACGTAGGATAATTATGACGCCAGTTGAGGGTGTCCGTATCAACAATAAGATCGCAAAATTCAATCTACATAGATGAGTGTTATTTATGTGTTATCACTTGCTGGTGGATAGTGCTATATTCTCTATAGCGAAATAAACGTCATAATGACAAAAACTTGTCACTCTGACTGAAAGTAATACAATGCCGACAATTACTGAATTCATTGCTTTCTTAGACATTGGCAAGAGCATCAGTGGAAGCCTGAAATGCGATATGAGAAGGACTGGCTAGTACATATATCCCATATTGTCGCGAGGCAGAATTGTACAAATAAAATCCTCAAATTTTCAGCTATGACATTCTAGTGATTTCAATTGCTGTACTATATGATGTATGCAAACAAGGAGATTTCCTCATTCAAACGGGATAAAGGATGTTACTAATTCGTTGATGGCATGGTAATTGTGATAAAATTACTTAGATCAGATAAATAAATGTGAATTATCACTTGAAGTAAATGTAAAAACTGTAAAAAAGAATATTTTGCTAAATGATTACCTTTCACCAAAGGCTCATTGGTAGAAAAATGTGTGTAGGAATAGTCAGCACAAGGGAAATTGGGTAATATAAAGCCATGCATAAGAGCTTAAGTTATTAGCTGAATCATGTAAGGACTGACATACTCAGAGGAAGGTATTTGTTTATAAATTCAAAAGTTCAAAACAGATGGTCTCAAAGCGTAAGTCTATGTTACGCGTAACTCTCGAATCTTTGTTAACTATCGAAACCGATTATCGTAAATAAATGCTAGTAGTAAGTAATTTCATTATATTGCTAAAGTTCAACGAAGAGATTATGAGCTTTTCCCCAGCTCGTCTCACAGATAACGTTTACAATCAGTCCACTAAATGAGGTCGGGTTCTGCTGTATGAGAACATACATACTGAAGAGCAACTGGTAGGCACCTCATGATTTTGTTGCACTCGCAGGGACATTTTGGTCACCAACCATTTTAATATAATGACTCCTTCAAGTGACTAATGAGATTCTCTCTTAGATAAAAGACTGATGGTCATGAAAGACCAGGATATATTAGGGATGTAACCTTTCACATTTTCATAGTCGGCAGAAGCATAATTTTAGACTATAACCATCTGTGATATGCGAGAATTAGTATCGATTTTTTGCAGAACGAAAATAAAGCTTGTTAAATGTGCATCATGGTGTTCAGTTTTATATAGATGATATGTCACGTAACTTCCTCATTGACTCATTCGGGACTATCAGAGGCAATATACACTATCCTAAAGTATTTTGTCTCGCTAGTATAGGATAAAATCTAGATGAGAGACAGATTGTCGCTCTGTGTCAATTTCAAGTAGCAAACAAGAAGCACGGTGATATACTTTAAATATTTGGATTGTCTCTTCAATGACCCTATTTATATTTTCCAAGTGTGATCACGAATATATCATTTATCATTCTATCTTCTAGATAATCATGTGGTAGGGAAATTGGAATTTAAATATCCAATAATATCATGACTCGTTCAAGCACATCAGTGTGGTCCATCATGTGGAATGTTTGTAGATCCTTTACGCTTTTTTGTTGTATAGGGAGGAAGGTGCTACATAACTTGCGTGGGATTTGAAGTCTATGTGTTGTGGAGCAATGAGGCTTGGAGATATTGCCCACGCAGCAAGACAATCGTAACGCCGCCGCCGTTCCGTCCCTCGGCTCGTGCTCGTTGCACCTCGAAAGCGTGCGGGTGATGGGTGTATGGGCGTGTTTACAATCCTCCCTCTATATTTGTTTTGTTCATCATTCTTGTTCTTGTTTTTATTTGATAACGTTCCAATATGATTTTATTGCTTTACGCACACGCCGTTAACAAATTGATTACGTGACTTTATTTTCTCGCACTGCGCTGCATTATTTGGTCGCGTCTCAATAATTTTTGACACTCTCTAGATTATTCTTGTAAGGTTTGACACTTCACGTCTTTGGGCCACAGCAACTACTATACATTATAGGTCCCTCCCTCGGTTGTTTATATTGGCGCAAACACACTCGCACAGAAATACACATCAGTTTAAGCTCTCACAAAATTCAAACAATAATTTCTGTTTATCTTCTTGGCATTGTTCTATCCCTCCTATGTCTCATCAATGTCGGATATTTTTGTCAGTACACACTATTAAAGGATCGAGAAGTGCGTTGCTAAAATCCGTGAGGGGGTCGATTGCTGAGGACCAGTAGTGTAGCAGGTAGTAGTCGGGCGAAGTTCGACTCATGTTAGGATATGTGATTTCTGACGTATTCGACGCCACGATATTTATCTTCTAGATATAGGGTGGAGATAGATGATCTAAGTTAGTATTATGATTAGGCATTATTTTTTCCAACAGGATTTAAAGACAGATATTTGAGGGTGTCCAGTATGTGTCTGTATATAATATGACTGTATATAGACGATTGTTCAAATGATATGATATACATGATAAAATATATATATTACAGCATAATGTTATTGCTAACTAGTAATAAAATACAATTATAAATTAATATCACTTATTCAATATATGACCTCATTATGGAGTTCGATAATGGCACTAGTAAGGTGGGGTTTTGTCTAGTTGACCCCGGATCTCAACCGAATCTCACATACCTCTCAATAGAACAATAGAGTATTTATTCTATTAATAAGTTAGATTAAGAAGTGAAAACGTCAACGCATACCTGGTATTAAATTGATACCGGGGAATAATTGATAAAGGTATGTCAAGATGACAATCATGTTTTAATTATAAATCTTCACATCTTATTCTTAAATTAACTATTGAAAAGATAGTACATTAGTAACATAATAATTAATTGAATTATAATCTTTGTAAGAGCGAAAGAGATATCTGGTGATTATTATTTCATTATTAGAATTTTTGAAGTATAGACTAGTATTAAATGTTATTTGTGTTTTTAACTTATAGCCCTTTTTTATTATAAATAAATGATCACCGTGGGATTTATAATTCAGTTGACTCTAACTCATGGTACGGTTATGTTTAATTGTTCTGCTATGTGTTTCACCCTACCAAAACCTAGAGTACTCTTTTTACTGTGTATACATTATTATTATTTTTCACAGCATATCGGTTAGACCAACCTAGTGTGATTCTGCATGTCTTAACTCTTTTGTACATAAGTATTTGGCTAAATCTACTTTTACTCTTCCATTATCCATCTCACGTTGAGATTATATCGCTAATAAGTAGAGTGATCTAAATGCAGTTTGTCTCTTGGCTTCGTGTTGTTTGGTTGTTGCGCTCTTTAGGTGGCTATCATTGAATGAATCCTAATATCCAGTCAACTTATAGTCGGTCCAGTTGTATATTGTTTTATTCGGTTTTTAATTAATTGTATTACGGTTTAGATATTCGAAGCTCTGTTTATGGTGTTGTAGTTCTCCTGCTCGATATAGGGGTTTGTTTAGGTTTTCGTCCTCGTTGAGATTTATGTTTGCCTTTTGGGCCCAAATAAACTTTTTGAGTTAGCAATTTCGAAAGTCCCCTCGCCAATGATTTTTGTGAAAATATGGCACATTCTCACCGTAACTTCTCAAGGAGAATGTTCAGGACGTGGGTTATGTTAAGAACTGATGGGCCGCTAGCCCCGCTGAGCGTCATACTGGAGGCGCGCGGGGTCTTGGTATACTACAAGTAGGTTGTCTTGTGCGTCGTGGACTTCGACGCCCATGGTTGACACGCACGTTATTTGAGTGCGATTAAAGGAGATAGCTCTTGGTAGAGTTTAAGGGTAGAGATCGCCACCTCCATTATAATTAAAAAAATAATAAAATAATTAAAAGCCTCTTTAATTAAACCCTCTTCTTCCTCTTACTCCATCGGCTTCGCTTTCGCCTATACAAGAGTCTCACATTCCATTCCAATCGGACCGTTCCCTGCTATGACTGTTGCTCCTTCGTCCATAATAATCGCGCCTCACCTTATAGTATCTCTCTACAGTATACTAGCTATCTGCTCGCGCTGTTTCGGAGCGATCCAGTGGATACGATACTCAGACGCCTAAACCCAGATAAATTCCCGCACGCATGTAGCGACAGCGTCGCATGCAGCAATCCACTACCAAATCGGTTCTCAAGTCATAGACATAATCCCACTCTCCATAAGACCGTTAATCGATACACAACCACTCTCACATTTTATTAGGGCCACAACTTTGGAGAGAGTCACTCACAACCTAATTCTAGAACAAACTTACTACGAAAAGCTGCGTAGCACTAAACCTACTATAGGTGACCCACACATGTGAGACTTGAGATTATAACAAGAACAACCTAAGTAGAGCCCAACACTCTGTGCTGATAGAATCCAAATGATACTAAAACGAGTGCCGTATAAAAACCGATTGTCCACATAAGTCTCAAGATACATGACCAACAACTTAATCTAAACACGCTGATCATCATATATCTCTAACCGTCGCTCTTGGTTTCAGGCCAATAACTACTAGATATAATTACAACAATGTACCAATGACAAAAATATACATTGTTGAAACTTACAAAAGACTTATACTGATATCAAATACAGGTTTGAACACAATTCTCCGCTAAAAAAGTCTGCAACAAAACACAAGAAAGATTGAGTCTTTTGAGTAAATTTAGATAATAACAGTCGATGAGAGTCGAGCACTCAATATCTCGTCCTTGAGTTCGTAATAGTAAAGAAATCTAACAAAACGAAATGAATTGTCATTCTAATAAACTCACATAGAGATATCTGGATCACTTCGAAGTGTTGATATGTTCGCTATGAATCTTGGCTAAACAAGTGGATAAGAATAACCTCCGTAATAGTAATTTGACATGGTGATAAATATGATATTTGGAAGAGATTGAATATAAAATATATAGAATGAAAACAATGAAAACGTGATAAAAATAGCGGTGTCGTAATCAGAACATATTTCGAGCACTCTACATAAATTTAGCACATGGATTAAAATTAAATTAGTTGAGTTCTCTCTGTATAACTAACATGTTTTGTTAAAGATATAGATTCGAGAACCTTCCGCTCTAAATAATTGTTATTTAGATATTTAGATTTTGCACGGTTAGATTCACACTGGAGGTAGGTGCGGTTTTTCGACAAAGTGTATGCGTCGAGTGAGACGCTCGGGATAGTGAGAGCACGTTTGTATTGCACTAGTGGTGAATTCGCAAATGAGAGATAATTCGATGGGCGCTTTGGTAATACCATAGGAGTGTTCGCTTGCTAGAGTTGGGTGTTGTAGGCGATTGTAGGTGTCTATGGATGAGAAGACGAGTAGGGTTAAGTGAGCGGGAGTGAGGGATGGATAGAGAGAATGAGTGGACGTGGTCGCAGAATAATTTTGTCGTAAATCTTTGTTTCAGTGAGACACTAGAGGGCAGGGCTACGTTTATTTTATGAGGCTGTCTGTGGGTTGGGGATATGAAAGGAGGAGAAAACCTGCGTATAACGCAGGAAGACCTGCATATAATACGCAGAGGCCTGCAATATATACGCAGGAGAAGTATGTAATATACGGGGTCTGACGATAATTATGAGATTTGAATTCTTCGCACGAGGTTATTGTTAATGGTGTATTTTTTTTGTAGTAGATTGTTCTCTTGCCAGTATGATTTAATTTGTACTCCGCTCAGTAATATGAACAGTGTGATTTCGTCGCTGATTGTGAAAGTCGAAGCACATATCTCCTAGGTACAATCACATTTATAGGTTCTCTCTGGTCAATAAGTAGATGAATGTAAATACTAGAGATTATTCCTAGGTAATGAGTTAGTATATTACCACTTTATTTAATTCTCAGGATGTAGTATGGTTTTTGTTAGTGTATGTTTTTTGTAGCTGTGTTTTTTTATAGTTATGAGTATTTTTCTGTCACAGTATAAATATAGTACTTTTATGAAATTATCATATGAAAAAATTGATATAGAATAGAAGATAAGGTCAAAGACGAAAACAGGATATCTATAAAATTACTTAAGAGTTTGTGTAGAAGGTTCTTTTCATAGATAAATATGTGGAGATACTCTGAAGCAGATGAGAGAATTAGTGAAATTGGATCAATGAGAGACTTCGAAATCATCAAGATGATTATATAGAAGTCTTTTAATAGAGCAAACAAATCAGCTGTAAATAAAATCAAGAAATGAATGAATTTAAAATATATATAACCACCAGAAAAGTTATATATTCTCTGCTCACTCCTTATTGTTTGTCCTTTGAGCATGCAAATAAGTTGATGTCTCCTTTGAGATGATTAAATTACTTGAAGTTCTACGTAAATTTTTACATAATACTTTTTTATAGTTAGATAAGTTACAAAAGCAAGAATCTATATAATCTAAGACTCTGAAACACAAATCGACGTCAGCACAGACGTAATGGTTTTCATCTCAGCCAGAATACTGTAACCATAATTTAGGGAAGCACAATGTTAAATTAAATTAGGTATCACCCTAAAAGAAAGTTTTAAGCTTCCCACTAATTTTGATAAGACACTGTTTTCTCGGAAGAGTTATCGTATACGAAATGCTTCTTGTAAAGCACATAAAGCTCAACCAGATATTATGCAAATGATTAAGTCGGGAACGGAGAGTATGAAACTCTCATACAACGTTTCCAATGCCGCAAACCCTGAGAATATTTCTATCCTTTCTTAATCTCGCACGCTACGGCTATCCTTCGGTTTTTTCTAATAATAAAATGTATAAAGCGTCATTAATCGAAATTTGCCTCGACTAAGGTGTTACACGAGTAGTCTTGGCCTGTTAGCAGGTTACGTGATTGACTAATGCTCATGGGTTGTTTTGTTATGAGCGTGGTTAAGCAGAAACTTCCAAACCCAGAGGAAGATGAGAATAGTGTCGGGTTACTGGTGGTGCGGAGAGATAGATTTTCCAAAAATCCCGGAGTGTAATTTTGCTTGTGGAAAGAAAAGCTTGCTGTATGTCTGGGTGAGGAGAGTATTGCACAGATCCTCGGAGAGAAAATGGTTAGCTGGAAAAGGTTGATGAAAACTTACTGTATGGTAGGGAGAAAGTTCTTCATGACACTCGATATATGATGCTGACGGAAAACTTCTTAGATGATGCGGAGAATAGAAAATATCAAGTAACCGAAGAGATATGTAGCTGACGGATACTTTTTAGACTGTAGATTTTCGGGGAATAAGTGAGAAATCTACCAATATAGACCCGAAGTATTGCTTGTACGAAATATCCCGGAATAAATCTTGGTAAAAGTCGTGTGAGAAGATTACATAAGAAAACCGGAGGAATCGTATAGATGGTGTTGAAGGAATTTACTGTTAGAGGATGATAACCGCTATTAAGACCCCGCAAAGAAATTGAGATTGTATTGTGATTATATCTAATAGCTGGGAAGAATAATCCGTTAAAGTATCTCTGCCGAAGTAAAGTTGACAACTATACTGACAGAATTATACATGGTATGCAAGACTCGAAGTACATAATTTTAACAAGAACCCAGAAGATGTAATTTTGCATAGATCTCTAGTATGTCTGGATGAAAATCAGAAAGAACCACGCCAGAGTACATAAGCTTTGTAGACTGTAGAATATTTAAATCTAGACATGAAGCGTGATGGGATGAAAATAGTAGACTTCCGATTTATAAAGATAAGTCATCTGAGTCTTGCGCATTGGATGTAATTTTATATGGTAGCCGCGAGATATTAGCGTTTAGACGTTACCGAAAGATTTGTTTGCTTTCGACATAGAATTTAGTATCTGGTAATGGTCGAGAGAAGAATACTACACAGGAGAGCGAAAAAAAGAAATAGAACTTTTGTTTGCACTGGTATTTTCTGTTAGCTGGGTATGTATATATGTATATACATTAAAGCAGTTTTTAGTTCTTTAGTGTTAAATGACCACAGACCCTTGAGCTTCTGTGAGTTGAAGTCTTGAAAAGAAGAGGAACGAGAGTAAGGTCTCTACTATAAAAGTCTCAGAAAAGAAATAGTCACTAACAGTTAATTTTTGAGTTCATTAAGATGAACATGAGTATATCGGACTGTCTACTTTAGGAGTGGCACTCTAGGACGTCTCATGTAGTACTTCTGGGACCATCTATACGAGATTCACCCTTTTTTATTCTCTGGTCCGGTATGCCTGATCATATATGACAATAACGAAGTATCAAATTCTATAATACTCTCTCGCTTTTATCCTTAGGCACTCCCTACTGCGGTTTATTTTTATCTACTCTGTTGTCAGCGCATACTTCGGTCTCTAAGCATGTTCGCTGATGCGGATATCACGCATTAACGCGTAGTCTTTAGATAGGATATTGAACACACTGAGGTGCATTGAATTACTCTAGTTCAGGGAAAAGCGCTCTGGAGTTTGACTCGTTCTCACGAGGATGAGTTTATTCCCTACGGTGTACCTTTAAACGCGCTATATAACCATCTGTAAGAAACACTAGAAATGACTCGCTACAACTCGCCAAGTTCCCTTACTGCTGACGTTTGGTTTCGGTGAAAAGTCTAAGTCACGTTATGTCGCAAATTTAGTACAGTATCCGGACAGCAGTGCCTTTGTATTCCTTCGTAA
>SNQN01001078.1:0-23660 GCA_008642245.1 Bassia scoparia
TGCAATTGTTTGCTTTCATGTAGGACATGTCTTATGTAGCGTATTATTTGCAAACTTTTTTTCATTCAACTTTTTTCTTTTCTCCGCCACCCTATGAGGGAAGGGGTAGTGGGAGGCACCATATGATCTCATAGGAGCTTACTTTTCCTTTTCCTTGGTTGTTGTCAACGCACCTTGTCCCTTACTTTGTCTCATCCTTTTTGAACGCGGATCCTTGGACAAAGCACCTCCGGGTTCTAACTCATTTTCAAGTCATTTCTCATTGATTTCCACCATGTTCACACCCTTTTTCGAAGCTTCTCATCGTGACCATGACCGGGACCAATGCGTAACCCTTTTTCCGAAAACGTAGGGTGATGGCTTTGATATGCTCACTGTCCGGATTTTTTTTAACGTTTGCCCGGCAAATTGATTACCGAGTTAGAATTGTTTGATTGATCGATTTGAGCAATTTGAAAGTTTGGCGTTTCAATCATCTTGTATGAGCTTGAAGTTGGTTTGATTGAGAAGTCACAACATTCTCGTACTATGATGCTCTTCTTGTCATTTATTCGGGGCATTAGGGATTGTCGCGTTTGATCACTATGGAGGAGCACTACGCAGTGAGCTGCCTACAATCGCAAGATGTGGTACGGTGTGTGGAGGTGTTAGGGAGATTATGTGTTTGAAAAGAGAGCGCTTTTGTATAAGTAGATAAGCCTCCTTCGATGTTGGATATGATCTTAGCGAGGAGGCCTAATAATTAGGTGAGTTGTTCGAGTGGTTTATTTGATGAGACCACCTATTTTTGGTTGAAGTGGATATCTGATTGGTTTGGTTTTGTTTTTGTGAAAAGATTTTTGGCTCATTGTGTTTGGGTGTGTTGTGTTATTATTGTTGCTTTTTTTTGCGGAGGGTGGATTGGGTGGCTTGTGTTTGCTTATGTTTGTTGGTTTGAGATGGGACGGGTGGCTCACCTGCTCTCTAGTTTTTATATTGTGTTTAGTGTATGGTTTTGTCTGTACTGTGGTTGCACGGTTAATTGGAGTAGTTGTTGTATAGGTTACGGCGATGTCTTGTCCTTCTGATCCCTTCATTTGACTCTTTGGTTTTGTTTTAAGTTGTTAACATGGGTTTTGTCTTGTTTGAGTGGGGGCTATGTGAGTCATTTAACTCAGTATGTTCCACAGCCGATAGGCTTTGCCATATTTGGGGGATTATGGTTACTTTTGCTAGGAGTCGGCGCCCACGAAGCAGTGAGCAAGCCATTTGCTTCCGGTCAAGAATCGAGGTCTTAGTTCAGGCATCAATATGTTGTGTAGGCCATAAGTTGTGAGTCGAATATTTGTGCATTTTCGCATATTTTCTCATGTGCCTCTCTTTTTTGTGTGTGGCTATTTGCTCGGCGCTTACTCATACGCCCCGCTATTGATGCTATTTGATCGTGGCTATCTTTCGCTTATGTGAATTCATGTTATCTTTGTATGATTGGTCATAGTTCAGTGTAGTTGTTTGTTATTTCTAGCACTTTTCTTTCATATTCTAACCTTCGTCTCTATTCTCTCTGTTGGGCTGTCCCATTTCTTAGGGCATATTATTTCCGGGAAGGTTTGATTAAGCCTTTACTCTAAGACGGTTGTTTAGGTTTTCATTAGAAGGCTTGGAGTATCTATTTATCTCACTCTCTATTATGCGGATTTACGCTCGAGTGATGAGGCATTGTGCTACTGTGTCAAGGTTCGCCTAAAGGCCAGCGTCGTTCAATTGCCTCTTCACTTGCAGATGTTGGTTCTTCATTCATGCAATTCTCTTTTGGTAGGATTAAGCTTCACGATTGTTTAGTTTTCTTTTCACTTGAGATACGCTCTGTGGATCGAGTTGTTGCGTTTTCAGGAGGCGGTGTAGGCATTAATTGTGTCTTTTAGGTCCGAGGAGAGTTTCGTTTGTGATCTATCAATTCCCTGCATGAGTAAGGTCAAACTCCCTGATTTCGGTAGCATATAGTTTTGTACCTTTGCTCGAATACTATTAGTGGGTCCCTAGATATGAAAGTTATGAAACATTGGATTCTTGCCGTTGATGGAATCTCTTGGATTTTGCTCATTTTTCACATCGGCGTCACCCGGTTGTGCCGAAAGTATGCTCATTAGGTATTTTGTGAGCTGTAGTGATTGTAAGTTGATATTGTCAGCTTTGCAGAGTCTTTTTTCTCTGCGGAACTAACCAGAACATACATTTTTGTTTTCTTTCACTGTTGTTTTTAGGTTATAATATATACATGATCGTATTTTCACCCATGTGTAGTCTTATCTCATATTTGTGTCTCCAAAAGATGAGTTTAATTCGTGTTGGAAGTTGAGGTAATGAATATAGGATCATTATGAGGCGCCGGAAACTATACCTTCTCGGCCCCTTGCTACCATCAGTGGTCAGTGCGAGATAGTTCGATCTTTTAGTGAGATGATGTTGTAGCACTTCTATAATATGATCTGGGAAGAATACGTGAGGTCAGGTTTCCGGAACCATTGAGCAAAAGGACAAATAGAAGTGAGGCAGAGGAACAATCATTGTAGTTTGTTTTTCTTATTTTAACTTAATTCATTTTTTAGTTGTGGAGGGTGTTGTCCGTGTTAGGGGCTCGCTTGTATGTTGTTTACGGGGAAGTTTAGGGGGGTCTGTATGATTTAGTGTGTTGGGGCGTGAGAGGGGACTCGCATGAGATTCCGAGACATTTTTGCATCAGCTGGGCTGACGCTATCCGACATTTGTTCTGGAGGATGCGCTGGGAGTAGTTTTTGTAAGATTGTTGTGTGTCATGGAGTAGTGTTTCGGAAGTGACGGCAGGGATAGTGGTTGTGTTGCGTAGTTGAGGTTCGTGTTGTGTACTGTTTGTGTGCTGATGTTAGATGTGTGTGATGTAATTATAAGAGTGGTTTTGTTGGAGGAGTATCCGGATTCGCAAGGGAGTAGTACAAAAAATTTCAAAATACCACAAAAAAATACTTGCACGGTGTGAAATTTTAGGTGGGAGGGAGTTTCTAGAAACACTCACTGAGGTATCGTGAGCCTTGGCTTGGGATAGGAGCAAGTGGTGTGAGTTTTCTTAGGAGGTGGCGTTGACGAGAGTGTCAAGGGCCAAATCACGGGGGTCCTTTAGTTGATTTGTGATTTGAGAGAAAAAGTTCTTGTGGAGAGTAATTTTCAAAGATATGCATCTGTGTTGTAGGGTTCTATTTATTTTTATTTGGCTACTAAGATATTGCTTCTGGATCGAATAGCGCATGCATTTCCTTGGGTTGTAATTTATTACGCAGACCTTGCGTATGATAGACTGGCTCACACTTGCGTGGATATGAGATATCTGCGGGCCCCTGGCAGGTATCGTCGGAGTTCGAGCGTAGGCCTCATTTTTCTCTTTTGGGTCATACTCAAGCACAGTGGGTGATTTCTTTTTTGGTTCTTTAGGAGCTTGAGCTTCATTCGGGGGCCTATTGTTATATGACGTTGTGTTGGCGCCGCGCTCTCTCCTATTTGGTTCTTGAAACAGACATACACTGATGTTGTTTGGTCAACGCTGGGCGCCACTTCTATCCGGTTATCGCTCTTCACTCCGCCTCTAAACTTTTGGCGGTATCTGTTCTTCTTCAATACTCGAGTACAATCTCGTCATCTAACGCAGACTCTAAAGCATTTCGGTTTTCTTGGGGAGTTTTCTAAGCATCGATTCTGTTTCGTTTCTCAACAAGGGTCGATTAACGGATAGGTTTATTTCTTGAGGAATTACTCGCCCAACTAACCCATGACTCTTGTTCTCAACCTAACATACTGTATAACTATTAGCAATTTTAAGTAGTTTCAGTGTTTCTATATGTCAATAAAAAATGTATGAGAAACTCCTTATTTGAATTGTTTCCATGTAATAGGTACTTGAGGGGTTGGTACGATATAAACTCGATTTGGTTCCGAATGTTTTTTTCATTTTTGTCGCGGATCATGTGTGTCGCGTTTTGGGTTATGAATGCCAAGTGTCAGTTGTATCGGATTTGATATCTATTTCTTTGTCTATGTTGAGTACTTAGTCTGAATTATGCTTTCGTTATTCTCTAATGTATATGGTTATTGGGCTTGATTATCATAAGCGCGGGAAGATTTAGTTTTATTCGCGGGACGTTTTTCAGTTTTTTTTTAATGAAGCTAATCTATGTTTGTTTTGGTTTTGTCTGTGATAGGCGAATTTTGCCAAGGCTGGTACGGATTCGTTTCGGCGTCGTTTTCTATTACGTGAACATTTGATTCGTTTGTTTGTATGCAGTGTTTAAGGTAGAGAATTGGTTTTGTTAAGATATATGGTTTTGAAGTTTTCATATACTTCGATTGGGTTCATTGGTTTATCCATTTGTTATATATTTTTGCTAACAAAGACCAGGGAAATTTAATGTGAATCAACATTAAAGGTCGATAATTATGGCACTCGTTTTAGGGCCTGGTTTTAATTTGAATTAACGCAAAAGGTGGGTCACTAATTTCTAGGTTAATGTAGTCGTCCTTAGTGCATAATAGAAACACACTTTCATAGTAATGACTTTGGTTAGTAACGCTGCTAAGGTGCTATAAACGTAGTTAATGTGCTTCCAATAACCGTGATGAATGGAGATGCAATGAGATTCCTTGAGGTAGCCTTTCGCTACATGCGGGGCGAATTGGTTACAAGATCTGATTTCGTACCATGTCCCTGAACCCAACGAACTGGTTCTTGCGGATCAGAACGTTGGGACATTAATTTGGCACCGTCATAAAAAACGTTGTCGAGCGTAGCCGTGAAATAACCTTATAGGCACGGTGGCGACTTCCCTTACTCGACAACAACTAGCCCAACAGCACTCACGTGGCGGGTCTCCGTGGCTCAGCCCACGGCGTTGCACCTCGATGTAGATACCGAAGGCGGGAGAATGCCCGGCGCGCGCCCGCTATACTTACGCGAGGGGCGCGGCCCACGGTCCTTATCAATTTGGCGACTTTCACTGGGCGATAATTCACCGTTAAGTGGTGAAGTGGAACAGGACTAATGAAAAGTCTCAGTAATAAATCCTAATCGCACGTAAGTGATTTTGTTGGCATCTTGCATGTGACCTACCCCCGGCCGCAAACAGGTCACAGCTCAGTGCACCTCAGGTATCAGATATGAGCATGGTTCTAATGCTCGAGACTTAACCAATAAGGGGGGAATACTACCTTGTTGCATGTGGTTAATGGATCGCATGACCTAAGGCCAAGTTCCCTATCACCCGCACACGGCCCCGCGTATGCACGTGTTACTTGGAATGCGTGCATATAAGCGGTATCTCGGCAGTACATCACCATGTTGTGGTGGTGAAATTGGACTCCCAGCTCCCCTGCCCTTAGGGTGTACAGACTTCTCTGACTTACCTAGATCGACCATTAGTTGAACTTGTCATCATGTGTTCTGTATATATGTGCATGTATGGGTCCCTAGCCATTGTACAATTCTAGACCTTAACACCACACTTCAATGAGTCCATGTATCTTTTAGTTCGCACAGATACAATGCATTTCATAGCCCATGTGGACTTTATTGGCCTCTAACCTCCTAGTCTGTCCTCAAAACTTTTCGACTTAGTTCCACAACAGACTTGGGACGCTTAAGGTCTTGAACCCTTGAACCGACTAAGGTAAGGCAACAGACTTTAAACCTTAACGTTGGACCTAGACTGCACATTAGGATTGTCCATCACCTCAGCCAACATAGGCCTCAGCCTCTAGGCATGACCCTAACCACTTAGGACACTGTGCATATGCATACATCCCCTATGTTTGGTGCAGCACTTCAAAAAAAAAAAAACAAAAAACAAAAAAAACAAAAAGAAAAAAAAAAAAAAAAAAAGAGCAAAGAAAAAAAATTCAAAAAAAAAAAACCAAAGGGACCCTGCATTCATACATTCAGTTCTAGGACAGATGACCATCAGGAATTAGGACATGCATTTGCATTGCATCCCATATATTCAAATAATGACCAGGAGGTTCCTAAGGGTTTATTTCTTTTTGAAACAGGGTGAGTCGTCTCCATAGCCCTTGCCTCGGAACTCCAAAGAGTTTGAGCCCTAAGCCGCAATCCAAAACCCAACCATGCCTCCAACTAGCCTTTAAACACACAAAATGGCCTCCCCAAAAGAAAAAGCGTGCCAAAAAGTTGCCGAGCCAAGTTCAAAGCTTGAAAAGGGCTAAGAGTCAAAGGGTTGACTTGAGCTCCTTCCTTGGAAGCTGTTTGAAAAGGCGATCAAAAGCCATCGACCCCTACCTTTTACCAAGACCAAACCTCCTCTTGATTCCCAACCTTGCAACCAAACTGCCAAAGATTTCTCGAGCCGAAAGACATACCCAAGTTCAGCCAACTGATGACCCTGCGATTTTCATGGTCAAGGGGTTTAGACCACCATGGGCATTAAGAGGGATGGACTCTGCCTTGTTCCAATGTCTTTCCCCTTTCCGTTGGAACCGATATGTCAGAAGTGGGTTCTTTTCACTTCCTGAGAAAGAAATAGCCTTACTTGGGAAAGACCATCATCCACATGCATTTCATTTTGCAGATACAAGGGTAACATTCAGTACCCAAACATCCCTGCCGAGGAGCTTTGAAATCCTTAAACAGGGAGGAGAAACGAGGGGTTCACTACTATCTGACTAGATGGAGAGGAGTTCTGCCATCCTCTAAGTCCTCTGCTCCAACTGAAGAATGAGATGGTCAAGACCCTTCATTTTTGGCCTTCAGGCCAAAAATACAAGATCATCTCAAAGTATCGAGGCTTAAAACCTACATTTGCAAGGTCTAAACGACATCGGAGTGGACATACGAGGATGACCTTCTTCAATTCACTTGAGTCAGCTAGAGTCTTAGCTGTGATGGACGAGTCGGAGAGTCCCTTTCCCAGAACTATGTATCAATTTCTTTTTCTATTCCCGGTCTATGTCATTTAGAGGTTAAGGATTTAAGTCTGCATTTAGCCTCTATGTAATAATTCTTTTCGTTGTGTGTGCTTCTAACTTTAATGGAAATCAAATTAATAATCACCTCGCAATTCAATGGAACATTGCATAAGAGAGGCTTCTTTCTAGCTGCTCCACAAAATAAACCGTCTTTCCCTCCATTCCCCTTCATCAAATCAAAATCCCTTGGCAACCCTTTGGCCATAAAAATTATCATTCAGCCTATCTTTTCATTTCATCACCCCATATCTGCCTAACCCTTGGATCAAACGGTGCGTAGGAAAAGACATGTGCACAAAGAAAAAAGAGAAGAAATAAATGGGCAAAAGACGGAAAAAAAACAAAAAAAGCAAAAGTTCAATGCCAGTTATCAAAATGCAAATCAATGTCAAAATCCAATGCAAATCCAAAGCTCAAAGCCCAAAATCAAATAAAAAAAGCAAAAGTCCTAAAAAGCACAACTGCGCACCGTGGAATCAACTCCATGATCATCGAGCCTTTTTTTCAAACCCTCAAAACCAACGCCTCACATTACAACCATAAAGCCCTCTCGCACGAGGCATTGTCCAATCAATCATCGAGAACTTGACGGTCTGATTCCCGTAAGGATACGTAGCGAAGCCTCTTCTCGAGTTCGACCAATAACTCAAATAACATTCCCGAGGTCCACTCTCCAGTTGGTTTGATTCCCTTCAAGTCAGGAAGCACAGATTCCTAGTGTAGGCACCGACATGACTCTGCTTGAACCTACATCCATCTAGCCAACCACATCAAATTCCCCGTTTACTTACCCTTAGTCACAATTTTAGCCTTGTTTTCCTTGAAACCTTTGTCCTATTCTTTTCATACACCTTAAGGGGCTCTCCTCAACTCTCCTTAGCTATCTCTCCTTGTAGCAGTCAATCAAGCATCCTTCCCCAATGCATCGCATTGCAGGCATTTCCTCCATGTTCTCATCCTCATGCAGATTCAGCTCAAGTTACTCGATTTGGGCAAATCAAAATCACATCCAGTACTCATCCCTTACCATTACTGCCACAGAAAGGCTAAGCCCCAGACCCATGACTTCCACAAAATTCACTAGCCTTAACTTGCTCCATCAAACCATATGCCCAACGCCTCATCAAGCTGGGGGCTCATCCACTGAACCAGCCATCAACACCACAAATTAAGCCATTCCCACACACCTAAACCCCATGGGTTGGGGGCTCACGTTTGCAATCACAAGCATCGCTTTTGATCGAATGGGGGCTTGAGACGGCTCCATCCCGCAATCCAAAAGCAGTCCTACCATTAGTCAAATTTCCTTGGTCATTTCAATGCAATAGATCTAAGAATAGGCTTGCATTACATCATCATCGTTGAGCATACAAACATTCATCATAGCAAATGCATCGCGCACAAACACATTACATTGCACATTGCAACATTGCACCAACCTCCACACAGGCTAGGGCCCATCTACATGCAGTTGCTTCACACGCCTACACGAAATTCATCGGCTATAAACGCGATTGTTGCTAACATATTATACGCAACTTTCCCCGAAAAGCCAAGGTCAGCCGAGGGGAAAATTTTCGAAGAGATACGAGCGACTGCCGACGGAAGCTTACATTACGTCTTCCCGAAAAGCCAAGGTTCAACCGTGGGAAAGGCATGTACGATCACAACTCTCCTCGAAAAGCCAAGGTCAGTGCCACGTAGGGAACTTCCGAAGGAACGAGGCGCTTCCGACGGAAACTTGCATACTTCTTCCCGAAAGCCAAAGGTCAGCCGTAGGGAAGGCATCTACATCATCTCTTTTTCGAAAAGCCGAAGGTCAGCTGTAGGGAAGAGCTACTGAAGGAAGAGTCGCTTCGAAGGTATTCATCCACCCTCTTTCTCCTCTGAAAACAGCCAAGGTCAGCCGTAGGGAAGAAAGCAGCCGGGATCCAGGCGCTTCCAAGGGCAATAGTGTAAAACCGCATGGGGCGGGCGGTAACAAGGTAAAACAACCTTTGTTTTCCAGGTATCCAGGGCGAAAAGGGTGACTCAGAGGGTCGCAGAATCGCTCTTGAGTGTCTCAATCCCGTCCCAGAAAATACTTTGAGCTTTTCGTCACGTTCAGGGACTCAGTCAAGAGTGGGGCGCTTGTTCACACAAGCAAGCTCCTTTACACACTTTGGGGTTTTTGATTTTCTGCCCCAACACCAGAATTCCATATATTGCAAGACGCTTCGGGTCCTGAAGCGATTTCTCCCCGCTCAGAATCCAGCACAAGCATCTTTCCGGGTCTAACGATTTTTCCAGCTACAGAAATCTCAGCAACTGAACTTGGTTAGTACATTTCAGGTCTACGATGTTCTCCGCATACAGAAAGTTCCAGCACAACCATGGATTTCGGGTCTTTGGAATCTGTTCTCCGCTATAGAAGTTCCCGCCAGCACATCTTCGGGTCTTGGAAATTTTCGCCGCACAGAAATTTTCGTCAGCATCTCTCGGGTTTGATTGAGAATCGTTCTCCCCGCTCAAGAAGTTCCCCAGCGCACTCTTCCCGGGTTTTGGGAGTTGCTCCGGGCATCAAAATATTCCAATGGCAAGCAAAATCAGACCGCACGGGAGCACGGCTACAGGTAAAACTAAACCTTTGTTTTGATAGGTCGGCGAAGGGTGACACAGGGTCGCAAGGAACCGTCTTTGAGTTTGCTACTCCGTCCGAAATCGTAATACTTTGACTTCGCTTACCGAGACTAAATCGCTCTTTCGACCATCGTCCAAAGTGGCGGGTTGCTGTAGACACCGCTACGTGAAAATGTCTCCACCAAAAGAGTAATTACCAGTTGTACTGAGTTCGAGTAGCGCACGTATTGCCGTCTCGTAACAGCAGCTGCTTCGGCGATGTGTAGTGCTGCGCTTATAGCATAAGATGCTTGCACACTTTGCACTAAGAGTCGTCCTTGGCAAGAATTCACGGTGATCCGTGTAGGTCATATTATCGGTATTCCGAAGCATGAGTGCAACCAGGACTAAACTACAAAGGGGCAAAAACATTTTCTTTTATTTATGTTTAATGTATTTTCCTATTTTTAGGTTTTTCTTTTCTATTTTGTAGGATTGTAGAATAATTTAATATTGGTGATCTCCATAATTTGTCCACTTTTCATCATACATATCTTCACATTTTCTGAGCTCAGCCGCAGTATTTTAGTTATTTTTTCTGAGTTTTCTAACAGTTTTCTATGATTTTTATATACTTTTATACGCAGAAAAATTACAAAAAAAATACAAAATACAACAAAAAATACTCCGGAAAAACGTGAACCTTCTAGAACACTCTAGAACCTCCTTGCTTGGAGAGCAGAGTGTGTCTAGGGTGCGTCGAATCAAGGCAATCACGTATTATGGAAATAAATAAATCGGGGAATCAAAAATTTTACACGGAGCATATAATGCATAGAGTCTGCGTAATACGCAGCCTCCTGCCGTAATATAAAACGGCAGGGTTTTTCTTGCTCCTCGTGCCCTCTCGTGCCTATAAAATACGTGCCGTTGCTCATTCCGAATAAAAACACACGATATTTCAACCACACGATTTTTCATCTGACACACGTCCTACTATCCTCTCCCCGCCTCTAACTTGACGATATTCTTTCTCTCAGACTCTCATACCTCGTCTTCAAACACTCTAAATTACATTTCGTTCTTAGAGTTTCTAAGCATCGATTGCTGTTTCGATTCACAAGCAATAACAAGGTTTGATTTCTGAGATTACTGCGCAGCACATAAAACATATCTCTTTTCTCGAACCTAATTTATGAACTATTACAAGTTTCAAATCCTACATTAACAATGTAGAAACTCACTATTTGAATTGTTCCATGTAAATATGTAGGATTGTCATTACGTTTCAATGTTTTTCATTGTTTTTTCGTTCCTTTTGTATTTCATTGTCATTATTATATCAACTTGTCAATACTAAGATTCTCTTATCCTATGAATACGAGTTACAAGGCGAATCGATTTGCGATTGTCCTCTGTTTATTAGAACTAACATTTTTTATTCCTGTCTTTTAATATAGCGATTTCAACAGGCGGGATTCGTTCGTGTTTGTTTTACAAACTAACGTTCATTTAGTTTTGGTTTGCAGATTTAAGGGTAAAGATTGGTTTTGGTATATACTTTGATATATACGTTCATATAATTCATTGTCATTTGTGATCAATTGTATAATTTGCTAAACAAAGACCGAATAAATTATATGTGAATCACATTAAATCAGATAACTTATCGACAACCGTTTAGTAGGACGATTCTTACAATGGAATTAAACAAAGGGATGTCACAATTTAAGATTAAGGTAGTCTCCTTTGAGCATAATAGAAAACTCACTTTATAGTACTATCTTTAGGGTATCGCTTGCTTAAAGTGCTAAAAACAGAAGTTATTGCGATGTTCAATAACTTGAATGAATCAATAGATGAATGGATGATGCCATAATGAGGCCGCACAAACTTGCGCGGCGAATTGGTTTAACAGGATCTGATTCTACCTGTTCCCGGACACCACGAACTGTTACTTGATCAGACGTGGAGGCCATTAATGTTAGGCACACAACGTTCGGACGTCCAGTGAATAACCTTATATAGCAGGTGGCCACTCCCTCATACTCTGAAACACTCACCCCAACGCACTCCGTGAGCGGTTCCTGGCTCAGCCCACGCATAAGCACCTCGATGTAGTACCAAGCCGCACGCCACCGCAGTACGCGAGGACGCGGCCGCACGTCCTATCAACCATTCTTCATGAGGTGTGGTGAAGTTGGAAATTGTTTGCATTGGTATTAGGCAATCTAATGCCACTCCGAAGTTCAAAGGCGGCTGGATGGCCGTAATCCTTCAAAGTTCATTCCGGCGGAGGTGGCTCCGTCATGTCTAATATCACAAGTTCCAGAGAACGGTTCGGATCAGAACTAGATTCCAAGTTACCTAGCAAAGGCTCAAGAGGAATGTAATCTTGCCTACGAAGAACACGAGAATGTCTTTCGATATTTCTAGATTAAAGGGGAGGAGAGGTGATGTCTGTGAACTGCGTGTCATGCACAACTAAGAGAGAGTTAGCATTGACAATCACAAATAAACAAGCATCAAGTAACAAGAACCATGCTTAGAACTTAAACAATAAACCATTAACCAATGTAAATCCGACAATTCCCCGGCAACGTTGCCAAAATTTGATAGCCCGTCGTCAAGGCTAMCAAAGATAAATATCCTATCTCGGTCTTACTKGCTAATTAGTAGGGAAAGAAAAAGGTCGAACCCACGGGAATCACGTTTACCACCAGTAGTGGTCTATTCTGAAAGCTAAGCAAACCAATGTCAATGGGATTMTCACTATCACGATCGACTAAAACTAGATTATCACAAGACTAAAAGCACTAGAGTTAAGGTTTCACCACATAAAACACACATGTAACAACCAATTGCAAACAACGAGGCATTCTAGCACGGTTCAACCGACAAGGGGAGACTTTCAAGGGTTCTAAACCACTCTCTCAAGCTAGCTAGGAGAACCTCACATGCAAGTCAAGACATATTTTCATGGCTTGGTCACAAGTTCGGTTTAAGTACAAAATCACGAAAGCTAGTAACATCCCTAGATTCCGGTCCTATTCTCAATGGTCCTTCAATCTAAAAGCTAGGAGGAGTTCACCTAAATTTTCAATCGTCGTTCATTCTCTAAGGTCCCTAAGAAAAACCAAGCCATGTAGCTAAGCATGGAATAGCCAATTGCACTCCTAAACTATAAAGTCATGGAAAAATTCAGGAAACCTCAGCAAGGCTGTGGAAGTCACATGGTGAATAAGGTTTTCACCCACCTAGCTAATAAACTCTCACAACAGTTCTAATATTACAAATACACTTTCATATTTAACAAGCTTAGCATCAAGAATCAGGGTGCAAGTAAATACAAAGTAAAACTAACATATAACCCTAAAAATTGCATTTCATAGAGATACTTAACCAAATCAAAAATAAAGAAGTACAAAGAGTTGAGAATTGTTACTAAAGTTTCAATATGAAATTTGATGCAAGGAATCCAAGTACAAGAGCTCCAAAATGTCAAAATACTAATGTTGAAGATGATGAATAGTAGTTACAAGCTATGGAGAAATTGAGAGCAAAAACTAGGAGAAAGAAAAATTAAAACTAAGCCTAATACTAGTGAGTAAAGTTGTGGTCCAAAAGTCCCCACAATTGGCAAAAGGGCCAGCAAAAACCAGAAAATAAATATAAGGAATAAGGGGAAAATAAGGTGAAAACCCGAGAAAACGGGTTTACCCAAAGTAGCGGGCAGTAGCGCCCGCTACTAGTCCAGTAGCGCCTGAGTAGCGGCTTGTAGCGCCCACTACTCAGGTCAGAGCAGAACAGCTGAAGCAGTAGGGTGTAGCACCTGAAAAGAGGGGCGCTACCATGTGCGACGAGGCGCGACGAGGGAAGTAGCGTCTGCTACTAGGCGCGACGAGGCGCTACACCTYCAGGATTTCAAATTCAGCCAAAATGAGAGGGTAGCGGCTAGTAGCGCCCGTTATCATGGAGTAAACAGGCGCTACAACAGTGTGGAAGCTCAAATGAAGATCAAACATTCCCAAGCTCATGTGCACGTAAACCAAGGGCTTGAATGGCTCCAAAGCGTGTCCGAAATGAGTCCGAACTTCTCCAAAACGCAAGGGATCCAAGGGTACCTGAAAAACACACCAAAGAGAAAAGAAAGGCGGCAAAAACGCTAAAAGCGGCCGTTAGAGTGTTAGAAGTAGAATGTGAGGACACAGACACAAATCAAAAGGGAAAAAGACTCAAAAGTACGTAAATAAATAATAAAAAGACTCTAAAAACCGGATATAAAATCCGTACATCAACGGACTTATCTGCTTCTCTGGCCTGGTGATAGGAGAAGTTATTAGCGGAGGCTCGACAGCTGGGTCATTCAAGTTCAGCTCCTTGAAGTTTATTTTGTCGAGGTTGTTCACGTAGGTGAACTCTGAAGGAAAGAACTTTAGGGCTTCTGCCCGTTTGCGAAGCTCCTCCAGCTCCTCTTTAGTTGAAACTAGAGGAGGTTTGTCTTGGGCGAGCTTGGTGATCTCGCCTGTTGCACCCAAGTCCACACAAGTCTCCTAGACAAAAGGAGAGTCCTCATTTGCAGTACCTGGTCGAAACAACGCAGGATCCAACCCATACATGTTAAGGATGCAAACCTTAGTGGGATGAGCTTTTGGACCAAAAACCGAACTGCGAGGAATAGTAGATGGTGTACTTGTGGCCCTTGGCCTCCGGCTCAGTCAGCGAAGGCGAGGGTTGCCTCTTCTCGCCCACCTGAGCGGAGTGCGAGGAGTCCCCCTTAGGTGTAGGAGGAGGAGGGCTTCGCCTTGGTCGCTTAGGCTTGTGAGRAGCCTCTGCGACCCTCTTGCCTTTTCCGCTGACAAAGGTGGATTTCTTACGACCATCATCAGCTTTAGGCTCGCTTATTTTGACACCAGGAAGCACGGGCTCCCTGGGTTTGGTGGATTTCCCCTCTGATTGCGAAGGGGTAAATTTTCTGGTCTCTTCTCCCCACTGGGCGAGGTGTGCTTTGATCTCTTTCCCCTCACCRTGCGAAGAGTGCAKKCTCTTCTCCACAAGATATGGAGAAAACGACTTCTTGTCATCAGCCTMGGGAGCAAATTTAGAAGGTTTGTCCTTCTTAGGATTTGAGGCGTTCGCAGCCTTTAAGATATCGGAAGTCTTCTCAAGCTTCTGCAAATGAAAAAATTCCAAGTGAGACTTATCACAGACAACAGAAAATAAACTGACTCACAACTCGCATTTGAGCAATGTTCYTGCGAGATGCGAGCTCATTGCCTTTGCATTTGAGAAAATTTTCATGCGAAGATCAAAAGAAAAAAGTGCGAGAGAGGATACTTACCCGATGAATGGCGTTCTTCTCGCCTAGAGTCTTGAGCCGCCACTGGGCTGCGAAGGCTTGATAATCATCACTCGTCTTTGTCCTACTTAGGCGATCTGGGAGTCTGGCACYAGCAGAATCTGCGTGAAGGAACACTTGGTCAGACACAATTCAAGCAATAAGAAATGTAAGGGAAATCAAAAGACTACCTCTCAACTCTCGCTCAACTCTATGACCACCAGCGAGGCCAAAAGCTCGCAAAAAGTCCTGATTGCATAAGCATTCAAGTGTGGGTAGCCAGTTTTTGGGAACCTTGGTTTTATGCGACCTAGGGCCCTATACGTGTACTACATGGTCTCGAAGTACTCAAGCTGCTTCTCAATGTTAGGAGTCCTCGCAGGAAGCTCACTCTCCTTGTATGAATTCAGGAATGTTGTCCAGGCGGAGAGGATTTTGGCGAGGGCTGTGTCTTCAGTATATACAAGGAAGAAGTCACTCTTCCAATTGTACACTTTGTTTGGTTTGTCTAAGGAGGTCATGTACTTCTCCTTRTGAGAGAGCTGGAACCAGCCAGCTTGGCATCTACTGTTCTTAGAGATCAAATGCTTGCGAAGGCAGGCTTCAGTCAAACATGCCCAATTCTTCACTTTACAAGTGGCCATATATCCAAGGTTGTGACACCAAGACTGCGGTGTCAACTGTGCGAGGCCTATGCCATAGGCTTTCATCAATTTTATTATGAAGGGGTTTAAGGGAAAGCGAAACCCCAAGTCCACTACCGCTTTGTAAACTACGAAGTTGTTCTCGGTTGTTTGGGTGATCGCAGTTCCCTCGGCAGGGATCACGAACTTCTCCTTGACTTCAGGATAGACGAAGCCAATGTGAGGAGCATAGATATGCTGGAACCTTTGAAGTGCGACCCTCCAAGCCTTTCGCAATATGGTTGAGGAAAGACTGTCCTTGTCGTCGTCCTCAGACTCCTCCTCGACGGGTTTGTTTTTAGTCAGCCAGGTGAGGGAATCTTGGTCAAAATGTACCTCCTCATCGCTGCCCCTAGCCATGGCAGCATCTATGCGAGCACTCAACTCCTCGTTAGAACTCCTAACCTCGACGTTTATAGGGTCGCGTCCAGAGGTACTAGGATCTTGGTCCTCTTCCTGAATTTGATTATCGGGTTTCCTATGTGCAATGGTCTTATGACGAGTCATCCTATCATGAACAGACAGAGTATCAAGGATGGGAGGAAGGTGTACTAAGAGCGAGAACAAAAAACCAAGGGTAGAAGAGTAGGTAGTTAAAATTAAACCAGGCGAAGTTGGTCTAGGCTCTTCTAAGTCCCCAACTTTGTTCTTATTGGGCGAAGAGTCCATAGAACTTGCGTCACTCATTATTACTTTGCTAAAAAAGAATAAAGAATACGTGCGAAGAAACAAAAGGTGCCAACAGTACCTAAAGTACGAAGTCAACTAAGATGTTGGCGAAGATCTACTTCAAAATTTGAATTAAAAGGGAGAATGAGCGGGAAGCTGAATTTGGCCAGATCACCTGCTGCTGTGCGAAATGGGATTTTGGGCGATTGAACTTTTGACCAAGCCCTTCTCTACTTATGAGTGCACTCTTCCCAAGGCAATATATGTATATGTGTGTGTATAGATATATATATATATATATATATATATATATATATATATATATACTATACAGGAATAGGATTCAATGTGAAAACACAAACCTTAGGTGAAAACTAAAACTTTTAATCTTGACCGTAGGATTTGGAGATGACGGTCAGATTTAATCTATGTAATATACTGTATTTCAATCTGGGTACATTGAAGGTTTAAAGGGTACACGTGTACTGTCATCAATAGTATTGAAAGTCTTGTGTACCCTTTACTGCTTGTATGTACCCCTTAAAAGTAAAATGTACCCACTTATTTTGGTTTCACGTTTTCATATAACATGTGGTTTTCCACTGGATCCTGACTATATAATTATATATAATTATATATATATATTATATATATATATATATATTAATATAATATATATATATATATAGACACACACACACACACACAACACACTACACACACACAGCACACACACACAAGAAGAGATTTGATTTTGAATTTATGATTTGTTTACGAAGTGTAATTAATGTATATCGCAATGATCAAACACCCTATAAATCCAATGATTTAGAGGGTCTTTGAGGGGCAAATGATGTGACATGGAAAATTCTTGTCCACGTGTCCTTCAAATATTGGATCAAAGCGATATACGAGGCAAGCGCTACTAATTTAATTAATCTGGAATGAAGCGGYAAAGAGAACCGACGTTCCTACACTGAAACAATAGTAAGGAACACAAGGAAGTATGGATGGTTGACAAGTGTCACCCATCCAAGGGTTGCCTTTGTTTTTGAGGGATTACCTATAAATACCCCGAAAAACCACATTTATGATATACTTACCATAACACATTTATTGCAACCAACTTCCAACTAACTTGAGAGCATCTGTCACTACTTTTTCTCACTAGCCTAGAAATTTTATTCCCTTAAATTTGTACTTACTTAAGCGTCGGAGGGGAGATAATCCGAATAGGGTTATTCTCCATTGTGCATGTGCCAGGCCACTTTGAAGTTGCTAGGAGRAGGACAATTGTCAGCGTTGACTAGGGTTAGGTCTCACCTTGACTTGGCTAGGAGAAAGGAAAGCGCTAAGGATCGTACAATTGTATAAGGAAGCTTCCAACCCTCTCTCAACCCATAAGCTAGGAAATTTTGTAGCCAGGACACGTTTTTTTTTCTACAACACTATCAAATAAAAAATTTTCAGATACTTGAATTGATCACTTTTTTCTTTAGAAACAGTAGATCAAATTCAGAAGATAGAAAAAAAATTCAAAATCAATAACCTCAAATCCGATCATTGCGAAGGTAGATCAATCATCATCAAGTTCGATCATCATGATTCATGAAAGCTCATTCTTTCTATTTTTTTTTCTTTTTTGTTGTTTGAGATGTGAGAATGATGAATTGTTAGTGAGTGAAATTATTTGGCCCAAATCTGATGAAATTTGAATAATTACTAACGAATGGAAGAATAGCTTCAAATTTTGGTCTATTCAGTAAACACGAAGAACATGACTTTTACAACTGATTGTATTAACTCTTGGGGAAATTGCATGATTTCACTATTTTATTTTATTTTTTATTTTTTTTGGAAAGTGATAYTTTCACTAATAATATTTGCAGCAAAGATGACGAAGAGTAGAAGATGACAATGACTGAGTATAAATTAGTAGGGTAACGTAATATCTTACCGGTGATTTAACAAAGGAAACAAACAAAAGGATTCAATTATCCTCAAGTAACGGTACCTATTATCGTACCATAAAAACAAACAAGAAATGGAGTGGGGTTCATGAATCTGTTTCCAATCTTCAAAATATACATACCAAACACCCCCTTAGACACAATCAGATCAAGAATTGATTAATGTTTCCAACCAACAAATTTCATCCTTTATTACATTGAATGGGACTTCAATTTCTTACGCATTACAGTCAACWGGAGATAAAATCTTTGGATCTGATGGCGATTTGAAAATCTTTAATCCTTAAGTTTATATAACACCCATTAATTCAAGCACATAAATCACTTTTATGTCTAAATTCATGACGATAGTTAAACTATTTATCTACCTAATTATTGATGCTCGATCTACGGAAAAGAAATGTGATTGATATAGAACTTGTCAACAAAGTGAGTAAATACTCACCCCGTAACATATTTCTTGCAACTCTTGAACTAATTTGTCTTATCATTATAAATAAGATTAATTGTCATTATCTGTAAAGTATGAGTAATAAGTACAATGGAGGGTTTTAGAATTGGAGGGAAATGTGTTGAGTGAATGGGAAAAAATAGTGGTTGGACCACTTTTCCAACAAATCACGAGAACAAATGAAAAAGGGAGGGGAATTTTCAGCCTAAAATTGAAGTTCCCTCAAACTTTTTCATTTAAATTTTCACTATTGTTCAAATTTTCGACCAAAATATACACAATCCATCATCTATATATATATATATATCACTACTGTTCCATTACATCATTCTTTCACAAAAAAACATAAGCAACAGCAACAAGCAGATTCTTCTTCAAAAAGGTAGATTCGTGATCAGTTTCCTCTCATCAATTAAACCTATTTAAACATAACTAAACCTAATAATTACATCTTTAATCCAAAAAATTAGACCCTCTCAGCAACTCCTTTTCATTTTCTTCTCCAACTGTGCAAAATGGACGATGGGTATGATGAATGTTTCTTCTCCGTTGATCAACTGCTGCTTAAAGAGGGTATGGTGGCTTCATCTTCAACTGCATCTCAACAATGGGAAAGTAGAATCGAGAGGACAAACAACAAAGATTTAARAGAACCCCAAAAGCACAACACATTATACTCATTGTATGAGATGCAAATTGGGGGCAAGGTACCATATGGGGCGTTCGCCAAGGTGGCCAATCAGTTTGGAGTGCACAAGACAACAGTAGGGAGATTGTGAGAAGTAGCAAAACATGCAATGTCAAGGGGGGAGATGTCTTATGTCAGAAACAAGAAAAATGGAAGGGCTGGCAGACCACAAAAGTATTCCAAATCAGAGGCATGACTAGCCTCAYTTCCACTCAATTTGAGGGGTACTATGAGGGCTTATGCACATGCTCTCAATGTGTCTCACATAKACATCCACAAACTAATTAAATCTAGAAAGCTAAGGGTGCATATATCTCCGAATCATCCAAATGTATCAGATGTGAACAAAATCCAAAGAATGAAGTGGGTACTCTCACTAATTGAACCAAGCTATGCTGGACATAACCCATGATTTGTGGACATGTAAAGGATAGTGCATATTGATGAGAAGTGATTTTACTTCAATCCAGGCACAAGATGTTGCCCAAGGAGGCAGGTCCATACTGAAGCACCAAAAACAAAAAAAAAATTAATGAGAGTCATGTTTATTGGGGTGACTTGCAGGCCAATGTATGATGATGATGGTCACTGCCTCTTTGATGGCAAGTTGAGGCTATTCGTTCCAAGAAAGGGCTAACAGAAATAGATAGAACAGGGCACAAGCACTCTAGAGACCAAGGTGTGCACAAATGTGAATCAAGGTGTGACAAGACAAATGATGATCAACTATGTGTTACCATGCATTAGGGAGAAATGGCCACGGTGGATGGATAAAGACATTATTACCATTCAACAAGATAATGCAAAGGCACGCATAAGTGGCAATGACCCAATCTTCAGACAAGAAGCAAGAAAAGATGGCTTCAACATAAACCTAGTCAACCAGCCCCCTCAATCCCCTGACTTGAATGTCCTAGACTTGGCCTTGTTCTGTGCACTTCAAAGCCTTTAGAACAGGACTTTCCCAAAGGACATAGATGATCTCATAGTTAAGGTGAAAAAAGCTCATGAAAATTTTGACCCACAGTTAATGAGGAACTTATAAACTCTTTAGTATTGTATGGTGGAGGCTTTGAAGGACAAGGGAGGGAATAACTACAAGATTCAACACATTAACAAGAAAAGGCTAGACAGACTAGGTGTACTGCAGGAATAGTTGGAGGTTGAACAACATATCATAGATGAAACAGTTAATTACTTGAACCAAATTGAATCAAGTCAAGCAGTGCAGGATGGAGATAAGTTCGAAGAAGATGAAATTAAAGTTTAGAATTTCACTAAGGTTATGAAAGTAAAATGCCATTATAAAATAGGTGAATAGTATGGCAGTATGAGTTTTTTTGTCATTGTAAGATAGGTGAATAGTATGACAGTAGGACTTTGAATCATGTGTGTCTGTAAGAATGTTTTCTTCAAATGCAACTTTAATTTTGGAAGCCCATCAAGGTAGTCATTCTCATATTTTATGCACTGAATTTGCCATCAACCATGAACAAATCTCCCTGCCTAATGCTCATGGTGTATTAATGTGTCAATACCTAGGTTAGTGGGCTTCTGACCATCACTAGAGCAAGGCAGTGAGATAGTAATGGGATATCACATTGCAGTGATTAATGAGTAGAGTCCCTTCATCATTTGGGAAAAGGTATATAAGTTAACTGCGGACTCTAATGGAGTTAGGAGACACATTAAGAAAATATCACATAGCCCTATAAATCATAGTTTTCCCTCTTACACAATCATTGAGGGCATTTCATGAAATACAAATTCATATCACTCATCAAGGCATCCCCTAACTGCTCTCACAATCATATGCAACAATTTCATATCCATCATAATCATATGTAACAATTTCAAATCCATTATAATTATATGCATTCCTTTAATTTTAATCATGTTGTAGTATCTATTCATATACATCGTAATTCGTTCATGGTATCCAATCATATACATCATAATCCATTTATCACATAATCAAATCTAATCATAATAGCCACAATCCATCATAATCAAATCCATTCATAATTCAATCAAAAGCATGATCTCATAATAGCATTAGCATATTTTAGGCAAGTAAAGGGACTCAGAGATATTCCAGCCAAGCAAAGGGACTCAGACATATTCTAACAACAAATAAAAGGACTTAAACATAATCCAACAACAAATAAAGGGTTTAGAGGGCAAACTGTAGGTCAGTGGAAATCCTTTGCATTATTTGCAAAAGGTGGAAGCTAGTCCATGAAGCCAAGAATAGATTGGTTAGCTCTCTGCATATGAGCATCACACATCAACACTTCAGATTGAACGCCATCACCAGTGAGAACCAAAAACACAAAAGGCCCTGCACCTTCATCACCCCTACCAGATTCACCTACAATTTGGCAAGAGGAGTCAGTCTCCTCTAACCTAGTGGACACCTCTACCTTCTTTGTTTTCAAGGGACCAAAGGGTTCTTCCATTTGAAGACCCCTATTCCATGGCACACCRTTACCCCAAGCCCTCTGAAGCCTCATTATCTTCTTYTTCCCACTTTTCTCCCTCTCCTCAGCAACCCTCTTTTCCTTAGCAATGGCTAATCTCTTCACTTTCTCAACAGCCTCCAACACCAACTTCATCTCCTCCCTCCCAATGGCTAGGAGACAACACACTATCACCCTCTTTTATCCCTCAGAAGCCACTGCCTTCCCCTTCTCAACCTTCACATCCTTACCCCTTCCCTTCCCAACCACACCTTTAACCTTCTCCACCGTCACAACCTTACCCTTTTCCTTCCCAACCACTCCCTTGCACTTCTCTATCATCACAACTCTACCTTTTCCCTTCCCAACCACCACTTCCCTACCCTTCTACACTTTTTCTCGAAGCCTCACAATCATCCTCTCACCCTTCCTTTCAACCTTTCCATCTGGCATTAATTGAAACCTGGGCAATCTAAGGCACTATTAAGAGTATCACACAATCCAACACAAGTGTCGTAGCCCAACAATTCAACGACTCCCCCACTAGTGTAAACATTCTTCAAAGCTTGCGAAATACCAAGTCTGTAGAGCTATAGGAAGAAAATGAGAACACGTTTCTCATTTTCATCCTTGGAATTGTAGAAAGCAGCAACGAGAGGTCACAAATCAACCATGTTGTTACCTAGAAAATTAGGGTTTTCGAGAAGAAAAAGGGGGGAAATTACAAAGAGGAAGAGAAGATCTAAGAGAAATTGAAACTTTTGTAATGAATTTAGACCGAAACGAGAGAGATTGAAGGAAGAATTGGAGATTTTCGCAGAAGATGAGAGGAATTGAGGGGAGAGAGAGAGATCTAGGGTTCATCGGGTTTGAGGAGTGAGAAGATGATAAGGTGAGAGGGATGAATGAATTCAAGGTTAAATGAAAAGAGATGGGTGGGTGAATTGAATAAGTAGTTAGGAGGGTGTAAAAAATAGGTGGGAATCATTAATAAGAGTGAGGTAATTTAGGATTTAGTTTTGTTTCATTAGGTGTTGGTTCGAAGAATTAGTAAAGGTAAAGTAGGTATTTTGGTATTAGAAACTTACCAAATTAGGAATGAAGTACAAGTGTTGTAAGAATTATGTTACGGATGGAAATAGAAAGAGTTGCGAGAATTATGTTACGGAAGATTAATAATTAAATTAATGAAAATTGTAATTTTCTTTTAAAAAAAGTATTATTTATTCGATGTTAATATGGGATAATAAGAGCATCTCAAATAGTGATTACAATGGGCATGCTTGCAAATAAATTAAATGTTGAAGCATGTTGCTCACCATTGGAAATGGTAGCATCCTGCTTGTAAGCAAGCAGACCCTGCTCAAACAAGCAGGGTTGCTAAAAATACCTCCTTTTTCCATATTGTGACATRTGTTCCTATTTTTATTTATTTTTTATTTCTATTTTATAAAATTTCATTATTTGTGCATATTCCCATGAAGAGTATGCATACTTGCTTATGGTTGCTCAAGGCTATTTGTTTGCTTTGTTAGCTAAATTTACGTAAAAGTTGGTAGGATATTGTAGGCATGTGCCCTCATCGGGCCTACGTCCTACGTCGATTTTGAATTGATCTTGCACGTGGGCCGCGCCCTCAGCGTATAGCGGGCGCGCGGCTTGGTACTACATCGAGGTGCTTATGCGTGGGCTTGAACCACGAAACCCGCACGTGAGTGCGTTGGGGTAGTGTTGTCGAATGAGGGGAGTCGCCACCGTGCCTAGAAAGGTTATTCACGGACGCCCGAAACGTTGGTGCCAAATCAATGGCCCCACGTCCAATC
>SNQN01001078.1:34167-77540 GCA_008642245.1 Bassia scoparia
ACAACGATCCTCCTATGGTCATTGTTAATTGCACGAGTAGGTCCACACTCATCTATTAACTTGAGTGTGATCAATAGCCATTCAAGGTTCGCTTTGCTTCCATGTACGGATACAAGCCATTAATGGAGGGCATTCCATCTGTCATGATTGATATACAAATTATTTGTATTTAGTTATTTAATTGCATAGTTCATATCTTGACTTGTTGTCCATGTATGGTAGTGGCTCACAATTGAGCATTGTTCATCTCTTAAAATAAGTGAATGGCTATCCACGTGTTGAACTATTAGGGGTTGTGGATCATTCATATCATCATAA
This sequence comes from Bassia scoparia, assembly GCA_008642245.1. Lineage (NCBI taxonomy): Eukaryota > Viridiplantae > Streptophyta > Magnoliopsida > Caryophyllales > Amaranthaceae > Bassia > Bassia scoparia. The sequence goes on from SNQN01001078.1 coordinate 34,486, forward strand.
TGGTATGTGTATTTGATCTAACAATTTATTTCTAAATCACGTTGTAAGATAATTTAACATAATATGAGGTAACAAAACTCTTAATGTTCTACGACAATTACTAAATAAGATTTTTATGATAACAGGACTTAAAAGAACATTTACATCAATTATTGCATTCTAATACTCGCACGCATCGCGTGCAAAAAAAAGCTAGTTTACTCTAATGTAAKTCAAACTCACAAACTTAACATGTTTTTTTTTWAATTTAGGTTGATTTTTTATGTTTTTAGTTGATTTTTTATATTTTTTTCTGAATTGTTGTGTTGGACGGACGATCTAGGCTGCCCTGTCGTAACCGCCACCACCCTGCACGTGCCTCCTTCCACCTCTATTCTTGGTTGCTGCCTATTGTGCCGAATTGAAGGTTGTATGAATTTTTWWAAAAAAAAAACAGTTTCAATGTTGTTTGTTTTGTTGCTTGCTAATTATTGTTGTTGGTTTTTGCTTAAAATTAGTTTGGTTTATTCTGTTGATTATTGATTATTCTTGTTGTTTGTTGTTGATTTGTTTGTGTATTAGTAATAATAGGTTGAACTAGTAAGACTATTATTATATTGTTAGCATATAATAGATTAAGGAATTAGTAATAATATTGTGAGAACAATGTGTATGAATTTTGATTATTAATATATGAATTATTAACAATAGTGGCAATAATATTGTGATACATTGTGGATGAATTAGTAACAATAGTATTGAATTTTGATTATTGTGAGAAATAATATGAATTTTGATAGATTATTAACATCAAAATATGTTAGGCTTGGGTTGTGCACCAATGGGTTTTCTCCGTTTGGCAAATTTGGCGAGCAATATTCATATTGGCCCATCATTCTTACATTATACAGCTTGCCTCCATCCATGTGCATGAAGAAGCCTTTCATGTTCCTCTCCTTGATTGTCCTCGGGCCTAGAAAACCTAAAGGAAACTTGGATGTATACATGAAACCTCTAGTTAAAGAGCTGAAACAARTGTGGTAGATTCGATCCATGACTTATGACATTTCAAGGAAACAGAATTTCAAGCTTCGAGCAGCTCTCTTGTGGACAATTAGTGATTTTCCTTCGTATTTTTATGTTGTCTGGATGGTCCAAAGCAGGAATGAAAGCATGTCCATACTACATGGAGAAAAGCAAAGCATTCTGGCTGTCACATGGGGCAAAGTCACTTGGTTCGATTTTCATCGACAATTTCTCCCATCTGATCACCCTTTTTGAAATAATAAGACAGCTTTCTATAAGAATAGAGTTGAAAGTGACACGACTCCTCATTTAATATCAAGAGAGGAATTGTGGTAGTGCGTAAAGGACTTGGCCAAAGAAACTTATGGTCCCGAGGCTCTGAAAACATTGAAGAAGGTTTAAAATAGAGTATTCTTTAGGAATTGCTATATTGGAAGTATTCGCTTCTCCGTCACAACTTAGACGTCATGCATATTGAAAAGAATTTCTTCGACCAAATCATCAARACCGTCAAGGATGTGAAAGGTGAAACTAGTGACACGAAAAGTTCAAGAAAAGACATGMCACGTTGGTGTAAGCGCCGATAGTTGCAGATTGTTGTTGATGCTAATGGCAATGAGAACATGCACAAAGCACCTTACAAACTTGACAAGGCTCAAAAGAAGTTGTTATGCGAATGGGTACGAGACATGAAGTTTTCGGATGGGTTTGCTTCAAACCTAAGCAGGTGTGTCGATCTTAGGACATCTAAGTTACATGGAATGAAGAGTCACGATTATGACGGTGAAGGGAACGATGAAAATGAGGAAGAGGTTGTTGCAGAAGAAGGTGATAGTGACGAGGATAATAGTGACAACAGTGATGATGATAGCATCGATGAGGGAGATTATATCACCGACTATGAAGATGACGAGGAAGATTTCTTTGACATCAATTAGTTTGTTTTACCTAATGTCGATGTGTTTAGAGTATATTGATTGTAAAACTTTTCAAACTATTGCAACACTTCTAGGTTTTATTTTTAAGGTTATAAAATTCCATTTGAATACTTAAGTATTTTCGTTTCCACCTTTGTTATTTTGTCTTAGATTGTAATTAGATTTGCATATAWTATTTTATATTTGTTACTAATTATAACTTGCAGATGTTTGAGGATCAGCGTAATCCCCCTAACGGGGAACGGGATCAAGACCAAGAGGAGGAGCAGCCTAATGGACCTCCTAATGGGGAAGAGCAGCAAGATGAGAGGACGGAGTTGGATCCTACCGGAATATGTTTAGTTAGAAACATTTTGACAGTATTTGTTAATTGTTTCTTACAACTATATGTTTTGCTAAAGTTTTTACTTTGAAMTGTTGTTTGCAAGGTTCAACAACAATACCATTACTCGAGACATAACAGCAGTGTTCCACGCCTACTTTCACTATCCATGGACGTGCTACTCGAAGGTCGACATCGACACTAAAGATCATTGGTTCAAATTATTCAAGGTGGGCTTCTTCATGTTTATGTTCAATTCAATAGCTTACTTGATTTGTTTTATGTATTTAAATGGTGACTGAAATTAAGTATATTAAGCTATATGTTTTATTTGTGCAACATTATGTTTATGTAGGATACCTACAAATGGAGGCCAGAGCTCGAGARGCAGGTTAGGCGGCAATTTGACACCAAAGCTGGGCATCGACTGYACGATCTGCACTACCAGCACACTAAGGGGAAGAATGTTGGTGTTTGCCCCCAATGGATGCCTCCACGAAGAGATGTTGAAGAATTGTGACAAGGATGAGTACAAAGAACGGTCTCGGAAGCAGTCAAAGAATAGGCGAGGTGGAGACTTAGCAAACAAAGTACAATCCTCACAATGTGCTGGCTCTATTTCGACCGCCGAGCGTGCAAAGAGATTGGTAAGTAACGTATTGTTTATTTTTCTAATCTTACTTTATAATGTAAACCTAATCGAATACATTCATTTGCTTTNTATTTTATATTTGTTACTAATTATAACTTGCAGATGTTTGAGGATCAGCGTAATCCCCCTAACGGGGAACGGGATCAAGACCAAGAGGAGGAGCAGCCTAATGGACCTCCTAATGGGGAAGAGCAGCAAGATGAGAGGACGGAGTTGGATCCTACCGGAATATGTTTAGTTAGAAACATTTTGACAGTATTTGTTAATTGTTTCTTACAACTATATGTTTTGCTAAAGTTTTTACTTTGAAMTGTTGTTTGCAAGGTTCAACAACAATACCATTACTCGAGACATAACAGCAGTGTTCCACGCCTACTTTCACTATCCATGGACGTGCTACTCGAAGGTCGACATCGACACTAAAGATCATTGGTTCAAATTATTCAAGGTGGGCTTCTTCATGTTTATGTTCAATTCAATAGCTTACTTGATTTGTTTTATGTATTTAAATGGTGACTGAAATTAAGTATATTAAGCTATATGTTTTATTTGTGCAACATTATGTTTATGTAGGATACCTACAAATGGAGGCCAGAGCTCGAGARGCAGGTTAGGCGGCAATTTGACACCAAAGCTGGGCATCGACTGYACGATCTGCACTACCAGCACACTAAGGGGAAGAATGTTGGTGTTTGCCCCCAATGGATGCCTCCACGAAGAGATGTTGAAGAATTGTGACAAGGATGAGTACAAAGAACGGTCTCGGAAGCAGTCAAAGAATAGGCGAGGTGGAGACTTAGCAAACAAAGTACAATCCTCACAATGTGCTGGCTCTATTTCGACCGCCGAGCGTGCAAAGAGATTGGTAAGTAACGTATTGTTTATTTTTCTAATCTTACTTTATAATGTAAACCTAATCGAATACATTCATTTGCTTTCGAAGGKTGCGAAAAATAGAGTAATTCCTAATGCTGGGGAGTTGTTTCTTGATACGCACACGAAAAATGGAGTATCCGTGAGTGATAAAGCAAAACAAATCAAGGTAAATTTATTTTTAGACATGTTCAAGCGTTATAAACCTGTAATTGGGTAGAAAAGTGTAGAAAGTTAGGCGTGAAAAAGGGCCTCAAAATGGACCTTTTGACCACCTTATTTTGACTTGTAGTGTCTAAAACTAGTAGAACCAAGTCCTTAGGAAGCTTAAGTAATTATTTTAGACATGTTTAAGCTTTAAAACCTTGTAATGGGTAGAAAGTGTAAAAGTTAGGCGCGAAAATGGCCTAAAATGGCCATTTGACACCTACTTATTTTGACTTGTAGTGTCTAAACTAGTGGAACCAAGTCTTAGGAAGCTTAAGTGAATTATTTTAGACATGTTCAAGCTTTAAAACATATGTAATGGGTAAAAGTATAGAAGTTTAGGCGCGAAAATGGCATAAAATGCCAAAGCCATTTGACACTTATTTTGACTTTTTAGTGTCTAAACTAGTGGAACCAAGCTTTAGGAAGCTTAAGTGATTATTTTACACAATGTTCAAGCTTTAAAACTTGTAATGGTAGAAATCTAGAAGTACGAGCGAAAAGGCCTAAAATTGGCCATTGACACCTTATTTTGACTTTGTAGTGTCTAAACTAGTGGAACCAAGTCTTAGGAAGCTTAAGTGAATTATTTTAGACATGTTCAAGCTTTAAAACCTTATAATGGGTAGAAAGTATAGAAGTTAGGCGCGAAAATGGCCTAAAATGGCCATTTGACACCTTATTTTGACTTTGTAGTGTCTAAACTAGTGGAACCAAGTCTTAGAAAGCTTAAGTGAATTATTTTAGAAATGTTCAAGCTTTAAAACCTTGTAATGGGTAGAAATTATAGAAGTTAGGCGCGAATATAGCCTAAAATTTTTGGTTGTTTGTTTAAGTAAAACCTTGTAATGTTTGTTTCTATTGTTAATTCCTTACTAACATATTTATTGTAGGAAACACATGAGAAAAATCTTGTAGAAAGTCAGAAGAAGGATCCACAAGTCAACCCTAACAAGGTTTTCTTCGAGACTGTTGGTGGGAGGAAGAAGGGAAAAGTGCCCGGTTTGGGTACTGGTGCAAATCTTTACTATGAGAGGTCGAGTAGGGGATCAGACACTTCTTCTACCACTTGGAGTCCTTCTGTTATTTCTCAGTGACTGGAGGAGTTTGAGTGAGTCAGGACAGAGTTAGAAAGGGAGCGTTTGAAGATTGAGCAGGAGCAARTTCCAATGGAGCGAGAGCGTATGAAGACTTTACACGCTCGAGACGAGAACATTTCTCAGATGCAGGCCACATTGGACCGCTACAACCAGATCTTCAGCCAGCAGTGCAGTAGCACTCCTCCTTTCCCTTTCACTCATCGGCACGACGACCCTCGTGACKCTACAAGCGGTGGTGGCTCGACACCTTGTGCCACATAGGGCCTTAGTGTTGTATTAGGATTTAGGATGTGTATGTATGTATATAAAAACACTTTGCGTTTTGATGTGTTAGGACATTCGACTAACCACCTTTTGCAGCCACATTTGCGTTTTGATTCAATGCTACAAGTCTTTGGATCATTGCCCTCAAGAGTATTTAAGTGTATTGTTTTAAATTATTTCGTAATTGTAGCAATTTTACAGGGAATTAAATTTAATTATTTAGAAAAAAAACATATTTACCGACCGTCTAGGCGGTCGGTAACGCTATGGTTTATTTTTGGAGGGTTTTTTGTATGGCGGGAAACTAAATTACCGAGGTAAAGTAAAAAAAAGTTTGACTTTCAATTTATTACCAACCGTTAACGGTCGGTAATGGATAGATAACCGACCGTTAGTCGTTCGGTAATTACCGTCAGTTTTAGATGGACGGAAATTTCCATCCGTCTAAGACGGACGCAAATAAACATCTGCTACAGCCAACAGTCGGTAACGGRGGTCAGTAAATCCAAAATTTCCGACCATTTTGGGTTTGTTTTAGATGGTCGGTAATGGATGGTTTTCTTGTTGTATGTACATATCACCACTTAGCCTAATTATAGTGACCACTTCAAATTAATCAAATTAATAAGGTGCTTAAAATCCATTTGTCGATGATTAATCTAAATTTAATGTGATTCAACAATTTCCGGTGTTCTTTAAGTAATCAAAAAGTGTCTCATGCATAAAAAATAATGAATTATATATGAGATGATGATTAGTATGCAACAATAGAAAACTCAAATATATAAATCAAACTTACCTTGTATCGCTATAAACACAAAAGAAAACAGGTTAGTGTATCAAAGCTTTGCTTCCATTTGAATCGCTTATCACAACAAAAGAAATTGTTAGCATTGACAATTATAATTAGAACAATTGCGATAAGGCSAAAACGATTGAAAACGAATTTACATGATTGAAATTCAAAAGAGAAAGTCTAATATTAATCAAAATTAATAATAAAAGAAAAGAGAAAGTGTGATTGAATAGCCTAAGAATTTGTACCTAGATTCGCAAAGAAACGACTCTGAAAGTAGCYACGGATTTGAGAACCTTAGATTTTGTGAGTGATTTGTGTGAGAGAGAGATTTTAAAGAGTTTTGAATTGCACTTTGTATGATGATTTTTTGTTGATGTTCGATTAAGCACCGAGAGCATGTATTTATAAGCGTTTTGGGAAAAAGATAGTTAGAATTAGGATTAAAACATACGGAATAGCAACCGTATATATGGTCCAGGAACCGTATTTATGGTTGTATCGTCCCTATATACGGCCAACCTGACCGTATATATAGTTGGTGTTGACGTGGCTTGCCACGTCAACGATCCGTGTGTTTTAATTCTAATTCTATCTTTTGTTCGGGTATTTTTATACGTATTTTTGCATCTAAATTGTTYTCCAAATTAATCTTTATCCACTTTTGGATAAACTTGGTGGCTTTAAAAAATTTTGGAGAACTCCCTAATTTTCTGAATTCATCTACGAATTTCTGAATTTATTTATTTTCGAAAATCATTTCGTAAAGTTGTAAAAATCATAGAAAAATGAGAAAATTAATCTAAAAATACCGGCGAAATAAAAAAAGGAGAAGAACAAAATAAAAATTGGAAATTAGAGAAATAACCTATAGCAAATATTCTAAAAAATTCTAAAAATAAAGAAAACAACCTAAAAATAGAAAATAATTATAATAAATAAAAATAAATTCTTTCCGCCTATTATTGGGCTCTCGATGTATGATTTTCAACTCAACTTTAATTCAAATCGTGCAAATGGGTGTGGTCTATGGGTTTTGTCACAACTTTCGGAACTAAATCTATTTCGAAATATCGTACTTTTCCTCATCGGCTATTAAATTTGAGAAGACACTTTTGGGTGTCTACAGATATAGTAATATTAATTAATTAATATGAATATCCTAAATGACCAAGAAAATAATACTAAACTATTTATGTTAACGAAGCAAAGACTAAAACGTCATAGGTTTTTTTCTTAATGTCATTAAAAATTTATTCTTTTTTATTTATTTATTTATATTTATATTTATATTTATATTATTTTATTCAAAATATATTTTCTCATACAAGGCATAGTAGGACGTGGAATTATCATAAAATATCACAGACAATAAACATAATATTTAATATTAAATCTATTTATTGATTACATCACTTCATCGTAACCCTTCTCTCTCTCTCTCCCTCTCTTTATGCCTTCGCTGTGCTACCCTCTCCCTTGGCTCTAATCCTTGCTTTCTGTTGCTAGGAGCTCGTCGACCGGGGTTGGGCTGCGGCCTCTCCAAGTTGTCGGCAAGTCCCTCTCTCATTTTCTTTTCCTTGGTTCATTTCGGGGTGCGACGCAAGCGGTTTCGCATGAGTTTCCTCCGAGTCGTCGGGGATCGCCGTTGTCGGTACAAGGCTGGTGCCTTTCGGGATTGGTCTTGGTTCGACCAGTTCGCCCCTTGGTGATTCGTGTTTAGGGTTCCGTCGTTAATGTCGTTTAGATTGCTCGGAAACTGTTTGAAGCAAGGCTTTCATTCTTTTAGGTTTATTATTTTGTCGCCTTCGTTTTCTTCTTTATTTATTTCCATATTTTTTCTTCCGCCCTTTGTGTTTGTGTGGGTACTCATCACCTGTTTTCATGTTGGTTTGTCGTCTTGTCTCGAGAGAGATCGGTAGTCAGATTAGGGCCTTCACGAGTCTGAATTCCGGAGGTGGTGGCTGGGTATGGTCTTTTCCTGGGATTGGGACGATTCTTAGGCTTGGGTGCTACCCAAATCGAGATTTTGATTGGAGGAAGTAGTTTTACTTTTTTTTTCTCTCGCTGATGTTGAGCGGTTCTTGCGTGCAATAGTTTATTTGAGTACTTTGCCACTTGGGTCTTTGTGTTTTGTCTAATAAATTTACCCTTTTTGGTGGTTCTAGGTTTTTTCTGATTTTATTTTGTTAATGTTCTCCTTCTAGATTTCATCTATGAAGTTAGTTGTTATGAGTAGTGTGTTATGGGTTTCATTGATTGTGAAGATCCGACTTCTTCGATTTGATTGTTGGAGATATTTAAGTGACTCTGCAAGCATGGTTATCCAATTAACTTTATACCAGTTATTATGCCGAATTGGTGTGAATTCACATATGGTACTGCTTCGGATGAAGGTTTTCTATAAGGTTTTATTTGTTTCGGAATTTGCACAATCATACAATGTATTTCGTTCTTTGGATAAGTATATTTATACTTGTCAATTAGGTTCTACAGAATTGCATTGTAAGTGTCGTTTGGCTTTTCTACATTAATGAAATCTCTTAGTTTTCGTGTCAAAAAAATATTGAAATTATTTATTAAATATGTTTAAAAATAGGATTTGGGTGTAAGCTACAAAACAAAGTGGCTTACCATTGGTGCACCTTGTAGCTTGAAAAAAAAATCAAGGTAAGCTACAAGTCATTGTAGCTTACCATTGGAGATTCCCTAACAAATGCATCTCCAACGATCACTTGAAAGAGACCTGCTTGCAATTATTAGTGAATACAGAGCTACAACTTACCATTGGAGAGCTACTTGTGATCTTTCTTGTGGAAAAAACATCTTCTTTTTAAAAGTTTAATAAAGTTATATCCAATWTAAAAAGGGAAATTCAATATGGCGGCATCGAGTTTTGCTAAAATTCACACGGTGACAACCTAAGTTTTCCTATTCTGCACCGTGGCCTCGAGGTTTGATTTTTCCATATGGTAGCAAACCCTAACCTTAAACAATTCCTAACCACCTACCTACTTCCCCAAACCCAGCCATCCACCTAGCCTACCACCACTCCTCTCTCTCTCTCTCTCCTCCCTCACCTCCCAACAGTCCCACTCACCCCACCAGCCACTAGCTGCCACCAAGCTAGCTAACCTAGCCAGCCATCACCCCATCAACACCCACCAACCCAGCCACCACCATGCGTCGCCCCAACCACGATGGCAGAACAGACTTTCTCTTCACCACAACCTAGCCACGCACGAACGGAGCTCCTCTTCTCACGCTCCACCACATCACCATCGCCGGTCCCCCTCTCCAATTTTTGAATAGAAATTAGGATGGAAGAAACTTAGGGTTTTATTTTAATCCAATCAAACTCTTTGAATTCAAAACGAAATTTACAATTAACTATATGCTTTTGCAATTCAATACAAAACAAAACAAAGCCCTAAATTAATTTGCTAATTTTTTATTAAAATCTATTGTTTAAATAATTTTTGTTCAAACTGGGTGGTTGCAGTTAAAGTTGGGTGCGCTTGCGGCTGGTTGTGGCTGCGATTGGTTGAGGTCAAGTTTGTCGCGCCGGRAGGGGTAGGGTGGGAGGAGCTGGTGTGGCAGACTAGCGGTGTGTGTGGTTGTGAGAGAGYAAGTGGTGTGTGGTGGTTTGGCTAGGTTGGTGGGGTGGTTCAAGGTGGCTGGGCTAGTGGGATGGTGGTTAGTGGAGTTGGTTGAAGGTGGCTGGGTGGTGATGAGGTGGTGGTTGGTGGCTGGGTGGGTGAGGCAAGGGAGTAGAGAGAAAGATGGTGGTTGGTGGTTTGGGGAGTGAGTTAGGTGGTTAGGAATTGTTTAAGGTTTGGGTTTGTTACCATATCGAAAAATCAAACCTCGAGGCCATGGTGTGGAATTCCTGAAACCTCGAGGCCACGGAGTAGAATAGGAAAACTTAGGTTGTCACCGTGTGAATTTTGGCAAAACTCGATGCCGCCACATAGAATTTCCCATTAAAAAAAATATACGTGATATATTTTTAGTTTGTTACATACACCTATTTTTGGGGTTTTTTTTCTTTTTCAAAACATGAAACTATATCTGATTTTTTATCTTTTTCTTTTTTCCAACTTGATATGTTATTTTTTTTCTCTTTCTGTATGTGAAGTTCATAATATAATGTGACTAAAACATTTTAATTTTTTTGGAAGTTTTTTTTTGGTAAATAAGAAATTCATTAAAGCTCAAATATCAAAAAAAAAACAAATACAACCTAAAAGCTCAAACTTGGGGATCATCCCTTCTAGTAAGACACCATCCAACAAGAGAGAGCCCAAAACACTAATTACAAATAAAGCTTATCAAGCCAGAGCCTATCCTCCCTACTGCAATTTGCTACAAATAATGAAGCTCTCTGCCAAAGCTGAAACTGAATACAGGTACAAACTGACAGGACAGTGGGAACAGCGTGCTTCCAAAAAGACTGATTCCTAACGTACCAAATCCAGTAAACTCCTGCAGCCAAAAGAAGTTTGAAAATATGTTTCATCAGACTTGGACCATGATGCCTTCTAGTGAACCAAGAAATCATGCAGTCAAAACTACCCCAAGTTCTCTGGAAATTCAACAATTGTCTACGAAAAGGACATTGTAACATCAAATGATCCATGCTTTCTACACCCTGATAGCAGATACAATAGAGGTCATCTGGACACACACCAGACATATGGAGCCTAATCTTTGTCTAKAGCCTATGTTGGACGGCCAGCCATAGCACAAACTTGTGCTTGGTTAGATACTGCCTATTCCAAACAATATTATCCCAATAGACATTCACACCATCATTAGTTAAAGCAAATAGCATATAGCTCATTCTTGGTTTGACACAAAAGCCTCCAAATCCAACTTGRTGTAGTGGGCGGCTGATATTGCCACCAGGCAGAAGTCTTGATGTAGACTTGATGGACCCCCTTTACCCACATAGTATCCTTCAAACTAGTAATATGCCATATCAACTTCCCGTCTGCTGCTGAGTTCCACACACTCAGATTTTTGACACCTAAACCACCAAATTTCTTCTGGGAGCAAACTTTCCTCCAATTAACATAGCTTGTCTTGCTGCCACCTGAGTTACCTTGCCACAAAAAATCCCTGTACAGCTTGTTAATGCAATAAATTACATTCTTAGGAAAGAACATGATTTGAAGCCAGTATGTACAAATACTCATAAGCATAGAGTTAATCAATTGCAGTCTTCCCGCAAAAGAGAGGTGTCTAGATTGCCATATTCTCAACCTCAAAGTCATTTTCTCCACCAACTTATAACAGTCACTAGGCCTGAGTCTTTTATGATTAATAYGGGGCCCCGGGTACTTGAATGGCCAATTGCCCTGCTTGAAACCTGAGAGTTGACACACAGAATCACTGGTGATACCACTCATACTAGCACCACATACCTCTGATTTTGTTGTATTTGCAGCTAAGCTAGAMATTTTCTCAAAATATTTCAGCCCTTTAAGGATCAATTTACAACTGGTCTTGTCCACTTTGCAAAACAGCATTAAATAATCTGCAAAGCATAGATGATTTAATTTTAAGTTGTGGCATCTAGCATGGAAACGAAAGCCAGGTTTCTTACCCACATAAACCAAGACTCTAGTGAGGTAGTCCATACAAATCACAAAAAGTAAAGGTGAGATTGGATCACCTTGCCTTATTCATCTATTAGCTGTGAATAAACCATGACAATTGCCATTAATGAGACAAGTAAAAGTAGGAGTTGAGATGCAAGACCTTATTATGGCAACAAAATGAGCAGGAAAGCCTAAAGCAAGCAACAGATTACAGAGAAAGCTCCAACTGATTGTGTCATAAGCCTTTTGCAAATACACTATAAAAAGACAACCTTTAGGAGCCATTTTCCTTTTGTAATGTTTAACCAAATCTTGAAAAAGAAGAATATTACTGGTAATATTCCTACCAGTAATGAAAGCCCCTTGACAATGAGAGATCAGATCAGGCAAGAAAAGACTCAACTTCGAACAAATGAGCTTAGAAATTACTTTATAGATCACAGTACAGCATGAGATAGGCCTGAAATCACCAACCTTTGCAGGGGCAAGGAATCTTCGGGATCAAAGTGATAGTAGTAAAATTTATAGCTTTTAACATGCTACCACTGGTGAAAAAGTCTCTAACTGCAAAACAAAGATCAGGAGCAACAACAGCCCAYGAATCCTTGAAAAATTTGCTACTATATCCATCAATGCCAGGGCTCTTATTGTTTGGAATAGACCACAAAGCCTCTTTGATATCCTGATTAGAAAATTCTAAACTGAGCTGAGCTTGATGTGCAGAAGACAGAATATTACCCTAAGCAATAATCCGAGAAGATATATGTGCATTTTGTTACTTAACATTCATAAAGTCTGTGAAGTGGGAAACAAAAGCTTGAGCAACCAAACCCTGATCTAAGATCCAGTTACTACCACCATCTTGAATAGTAGAAATTTGATTTGTATTCTACTGCACCTTTAAAGCCTGGTGAAAAAACTTACTATTTTCATCACCCTGTTTTATCCAATCACATTTGGTCTTCTGCTTCATAAAACTGACATAATGATCATGAGCCAAAAGAAAATGAGCCTAAGCCTCATGCTCTTTATGCACCAAAGAMCTATTGTGAGGATCCATATGCTGCTCATTCTGAACTTCCTGAAGAACACTCTTAGCCTTGTGAAATTCAACTACAACATCACCAAAARAGGTTGCATTCAAGAGCTTAAGCTYGCCCTTTAAAGCTTTGAGCTTTTGAAAAATCTTACACATTGCAGTGCCAGAGACATTTGTCCATACCTGATCAACTACCTTAGAAAAATATTTTATTTAGAAAATTAAATTTGCATTCAAGCTACAAAGTAGTACAGCTTATCATTGTTGGACCATGTAACTTAAATGGATTTCTGTTTATTAGGGATGACAATTGACAGGACAGGGTCTGTGTAGGGTAAGCCTAGACCCTTAATTATACCCTAAGTATTTGATTTAGTTCATACCCTACCCATATCCTTAGGGTATAAAAATTTAGGACCCTTACCCATACCTGTAGGGATAGGGTATGGGTAAGGTTTAGAGTCCAAGATGGATCCAATGTAAAAAAAATCCAAAAAAAATATACGACTTTTATTTTGGCATGTATTATCAATATTATTTCACACTTGAATGTCTCATAGTGCGATGGCATGAACAAGTGATTTGGTGGAAATTGCGATGTAAGAGACAAAAAGGAGAGAGAAATTGAGTGAATTAATACGATTATAGTATGGTGAATTTGGTGGATTTAAAGTTTAATTTTTTGTAGTATTTTTAAATCATTTAATATATATTTTTCATTTTAATTATATATATGGGAACGTGAAAACCAAACCAAATTGGTACATTTAACATTTTAAGAGATACATACAAGCATTAAAGGGGGTACGGGAGACCTGAAACTACTGTTAATGAACAGTACAAGAAACAAACTCCCCAAAACACTAGCACACGCATACCCCTTTAAACCTCCAATGTACCCCAGATTGAATTATAGGTATATTGCTAGATTAAATCGTGGCCTTCAATTTCAAGATCCTACGGTCAAGATTAGGATTTTTCACCTAAGGGTTTGGTTTTCACATGATTCTCCTTATATATATATATATATTATATATATATATATATATATATATATATCCGTTTCGGAATAGACACTACAGATGGAGCTGGCACGGACTCCTAGGAGAAAGTTGACTGGGGTGATTAAGTGGGTATAAGGGTAAGTAATTAAGTGATATTAATGATTTGTTTAAGGAAGAGAGATGCCACCACTACCCACCAACACACACCACCAAACACAGTGGGCCACCACCAACCACCGCTCTCACCACCGCCACCTCCGAATCACCGCCAACACAGACACACCACCGAAACACCATCACCACCTATCAACCACCGAATCACAATCACTGCACACCAATTCAACAATTATGTACAAAAATTTGCACATTTAAAATGGGAAGCATCCTTAAAATGAGAAGTGTGAGAAACAATCTTGATCGTTCGATTTTGAATCGAGGGTCAAGATTTATTTCATGATAAAAGTAAATGTGCAAATTTTTATACATAAATGTGCACAAATTTTCTTGTGAATGTGCAAAAACAAAAAAAAATATGCACAATGATGTACAAAAATTTACACATTTACTATTAAAATTATGCATATCTTGATCGTTCATCTAAAAAATTAACGACCAAGATTGTTTCTCACACTTCTTATTGGATCCTAACTCTCTCTCTCTCTCTCTCTCTATATATATATATATATAGATATATATATATATATATATATATATATATATATATATAGAGAGAGAGAGAGAGAGAGAGAGAGAGTGGGTCTATGGAGAGGGTCTGGGTAAATGAAAACCGGACCTTTATTCAACTTTTACCCGAGAAATATAATACTCATACCATATCTATACCCGCAGGGTCCAAAATTTTTCTAACAAGCTACGATGGGTTGTAATTAATCACTATTGTAATATTAAGTACATTGTATTTTGAAATTATACTAATACCCTTTTCTCGTCAACTTATTTAGATAATTCTCAGTACCAATCAGTTCAYTTKAATATCAATAAGTTCAGTTCAGTACCAATAAGTTTAGTTCAGTAGTAATAAGTTCAATTCAATAAAAATAAGTACAATCCTTGAGAAATTTGTTAAAGTTTTAGCAAAAATAAGTTCAATTCAGCACTAATAAGTTCACTATAATACTAATAAGTTCAGTTCAGTAGAAATAAATTCAATTCAGCCAAAATCCGTTCACGAGAACGGGGCATAACTTAAATAAAAACAGAAGGTATTGTATGCATCAGATGTACAATAAATTTATTGTGCATCAAGCATATAGTGACTCTTTATATCAATATAGTGACCCTTTATATCAATATAGTGATCCATTTCACTTTACATCAATATAGTTATAAAAAATAAGGGTCACTATATTGATAAAAAAATTACTATATTAACGAAAAGGGTCACTATAATCTGATGCACGATAAATTTATTGTGCATCCYATGTACCTAATACTTTGTCAAATAAAAATATCACAAAATATTATACACCTTATTGTAGCTTACCGCCGGAGATGTTGTAAGCAATAAACTAATGATAATAAAGTATCGAGTAAAAGCAAAAAAACAAAGCAAGCGACAAAAGGTGTTGGACCTAAACGCATATGGTTGAAAGCAACATATATTCCACGTTGCATTTATATAGTCCATATAAAATAAAAATAACACAGCAATAATTATTCTTATGGATTAACTAACAAACTCTCAATTTCTCAAGAATTTACTGTACACTAATTCCCAATTTAAAAAAAATAACAGTACACTAAAAATCTAACTAAAAATGGAAGTTTTTGGTGATGAATTCCAACTGTATTGGGAAACCAACATGTACCTTCAAACTCAAGAACTTCAAAGGTATATATTTTTATTACATTTTAATTTTTGATTTTAGCATAGTATTTGTAATATAATTTGTTGATGAGTTGGGTGTTATGAATAATGGAAGTATGTTCATTATTTAAATTTGTTGATGCAGTTGTTGGGAGTTTGAGAATGATGAAACAATGTTACTATCGTTCTATAACAACAATAATGATAGATTATTGATGCATTCAAACGATTCAATTGATGAAAATGCATATGTGGATGCGTCGAAGAATATCGTCGCCGAAAGAAACCGCCGGAAACTGCTGAACGAGCGTCTAATGGCGCTTCGAGCTGTCGTTCCCAACATAACTAAGGTATCGACACTCACTCCATTGCGTCGCAACTCGCAATTCCATCGTCATTGTTATGGAAATGCATAAGCACAAGAAAAATTATATGCTTTCATAAATTCATCGTACGATTGCTAATTAAAATCAAGTTGTGGAAATGCATAAATCATTTTTTTTATGAACGCATAAATCATTTTCAAGTATATATCTTAGTTCTTCTCTAAACCAAAGAAAAAGTTCGATTTTATCCTTTTGAGATAATGCAATTGTTTGTTTTTTTGTAGAAATTGATAACTACTTAGCTTGTCTTTTAGAATCTAAGAAATTCTTCATTATATTTAATTTTTTTTGTCGCCTTTTTTCTTTGAAAGCAAGAGAAGATAAAAAGATATTTAATTCTCTGTTAGATAAGCCAAATAATTGTATGGGTGGTCTACTCTTCACAAAAAATTCTAAAAGCTCATTATTAATTTATTTTGTTATGATAATTTATATGCTTATAAGTCTCAATCAATCATCAATCAATTACATTACATATTACTAAAGCAAAAATTAAGGAGGGCCACATCTTACCCCCTGATTAAAAGTTTTTTCTTCAAAATGGTTTTTTTAATTATTACATATTACTCCGTATTCCATATTAAGATTATGGATCTAAAAGAGACATTTATACACAATCGATTTATAATTTTTTTTAATTATTTTACATTTTTAACACGAGTAGGAAACTGTATGTACTTCGGTATTACTAGAACATTATACTTCTATTATTAACACGGGTCACACGGACGTTACCCACTCCAAACTTCATGTAAACAAAATATATGCAATACAAATACAAAAGAAGACATTTAATGTAAACAAAAAAGTTAGGCTAGTTCATTTCGATCAATTGTCTTTGTTTAAAGGTATGAAGTTATATATACTTGTAGTTTAATGAAGACTTGAAGAGTACGTAGACTTAGGTTGTTTTGTTGAATAGAGTGAGTTGGAAGATAAAATAGATAGGGTCAAATTCATAGGACCTTTACTATTGATAATTACAAATAATTTATAATCTCACGTGGATGTAGGTCCTATATCATGTTCTCACTTTGAAGTTGACCATATATGCTTAATTAAAGTTTTTCAATGCATGATGACTTAGAGTGATTTTCAAGCACGTTCGAGTAGGAACCAAGGAAGTACAGTAATTGAAATATATATGGGGCCTTCATTTTTATTTTTTTTTTAAGCTACAAGCTAAACCTGGCCAGACACGAGAAACATATCAACAGATCATCTATAAACCCTACTCTTTAAACACCACATGACACTAGCTAAGACCGGTTATAATATTACTGAATTTCACTCGTGTGGACACGGCCACTAAGACCATGTGGGCCGTCCTAACACGTCTTATGCCCACCTCTTATTTATGCAATTACGCGCCTATATATTTAGATATTTTAGGGAATTAAGGTTACAGTAATAGACCATTTTGAAGAAACGAGGAAGTGTTGCTACAACATAGCGTAGGGATGTGTTGAGGCAATAATATCTTGGACGTCCATCTGAGTTCGAAAGGTGTCCAAATGTAATTTTAAGATGTCCAACTTAGTTCAAAAGGTGTCCACATGTAATATTAAGATGTCCAAAATCTAACTAAAATAAGGGGGACCACAAATAGTTGAAATATGAAAAGGCAAGGACACGTTTATCATGCGTTATTTTAAACGTGTCTACATAGCAATTCGAAGGTGTCCAGATAAGTATCTAAAGGTGTCCAYTGACACATTTTAAGGTGTCCTATGATACATTTGAACATATCCAAAACTCATTTGTCCCAACACACCCSTCGCTGCGTTGCAATAATCACTTCTCTTGAAGAAACGTGGTTGTTCACTTTATTAAGTGGATAACATGCAGTCCCACAAACAAAAGAAAAAGTGCAACAATCGAAAAGCCAGATGACTAGTGTCGGGAAGAAGGGTCACTCTCCTCACTACTCACTTCACCTAAATAACAATCCGTGTGGTTTTTTAAGGCTATATTTGTTGTGGAGGAAGATATTTTTTGAAAAATTATTTTCATTCCTTCGTTGTTTTGGTTCAACTAAAAGAAATAAAAATTTAGGTGGAAAAATAATTTCCATTCAAGATTAACGGAAGTCATTTTTTAATTTCTTTCTTTTCTCGAGTACTGTTTTTTCAAATGAATAAAAGAAAATAACTTTAGGAGAATTTTATTTTCTATACAAACAAATAATGAAAAATAATTATAAAATTTATTTTTCCTTTGAAAAATATTTTTCATGAAAAACTATTTCAATAACAAACGGAGCGTAATTGTTCTTTATTGCCTTTCTATTTGGCAAATTAAACAATAAAAACTACAAGTAGTTTGGTAAAAGTGTTTTTAAATTAACTAAAAACTTACTTTAACTTCTAAGCTAAAATAAACTGCAAAAGGTTATTTTGCCTATTGAAAAGTTTATTAGGTTGATTGAAAAATGGGCTTTTAAATTGTTCTAAGAGCGCCACGTTGGTGTCACACAAACTCTATAAAGAGCTCTTCAAGAAGAGATAAAATACCAAGCTCATTTTACCCTCACAATGGGCTCTCCAATTGCTGTTTAGTTACTCTCCATGGAGAGAACTTGAATTGATGTTCTTGAGTAATGGGAGAGCTAACTCTTAGAACAAGATAACGARATATGTGTCCTTAAAAAATATGGAAACTAAATTAGTTACTCTGTAATAAATTGGAAATCTTATGACCCGAGAGAAAATCATTGTTAGCCTCTTCAGGAAAGTATGTTTGGAATGCTCTTGAAGAGAGGAAGAAAAAATTGGACTAGGGAGTAATTTTGGTGAGAAACACCAATGTTGATGCTCTAAGGACTTTTAACCAATTAGTAAATCAACAAACAACTAAAAACCACGTGCAATTGAGAGTGAGCTGCAAGAGATACCTGAAGTGGTTAAAATATTTCCTTCTCAATTTCATAAGAGCCTAAAATCTCTCTACTCTTGTAACTATTAATACCGAATTAAAAAATCACATGCGATTGCTAACTAAATGATACGGAGTAATTATATGTCTTCGCTTTTGAAATATTTGTAACTGAAATACTTTTAACCTAATATTAAAGTGTAATGGAAAAGGTTGCATTAAAAAGTGAAAAAAATGGTGTGACGGAAAAGAGGTTACGAAGATAATTACGAAGTATATTACTATTATTTTGAGGGGTACAAAGATAATTATATATGGTGAGGCAAAAAGTATCTAATCAAGGTGTGTTATCTTCATTTTAATTGTACTTCATTTAAGTAGTGTTAAAGTTGTGATAAATATTTTTTTTTCAACTTTTCAAAACTTATTGATGATATTTATATGAACTTCAATGAGTATTTAAAATAGATTGAGTTTTTTTAATCTTTACACAACTRCTATAAAAACTATTTAGACGTGTTTRTACATATAGAATATTGTGAACACAATCGTTATACGGAGTARTTTATCTATTGATTCATAACATAGGGTGTGTGGTGTTAACTTTTSGATGATAAAAAGAATTGGGTTCCATAAGTATAAATCAAATCTAGTTAAGTTCAATAGATGGTCAGGTCTAGTGAGAGTCAAACCGAAACATGACGAATAAATTTATATATCAATTCGATTTGATTGAATTCAAGTAGAGGCCTAACAACGCAAAGTGAAAACAAAAGACACTTAATTGGACGTAAATTTTGACCAACACATGGACATCGATTAATTAATGAGATCATTGTTTGAAATGGGTGTGTTGTGCTAGATGGATAAAGCGTCAATAATCACAGATGCAATCAACTACATCACAGAACTGAAAGAGCAAGAGAAGAGAATAACAGCAGATATATGGAACCTCGAGCAAAGCCAATTCAACAACATTAACGGAATTCATTGCTCATCAATGACAATGTCTTCCCCAGTTGTCTCTCAACAACAATTGCTTGGCTTGCTAATCAAGTCTAGAAACGCCACTGCTAATCTCTCTCATGCTTGCTGCCTCCCATCACCCATTGATGATTTAAATGTGAGTGTTCATTCATTTTTCCTCCCTTTGCGTTTTCAAATTATTTGTTTCGAAAGTTTTACAATGTCTTTCTTTTTTATTTGTTTGGAAAGAGAGGCTACCATGACATTTTAATAATGCTATGAATTAAACAGGCCAAATGACGATTTTTTTTTTTATGTTTAGAGAGCCACAAGGCACGGAGATGATAATCAATCCTATAACCAAATAATATTTAAAAACCACACTTTACCCACTTGAGCTTAGTTTAGGCGACATAGAGTAACGGTGAATAATGAGTCACTATATTGATTTAAAGGATTATTATATGTTTGGTGCACAATAAATTTATTATATAATAACTTTTGAATTAAATTAACTTGAAAATCAACAACTTTAATATAATGTTCCCCGGCCTTGATCTCTTTATTGAAAAGAAGAGAATAAGGGTGGAAATATTAGACCTGTTGCATTTTCTTCCATTAAAATGTTGTCCCATACGGGTTCAAGCAGATGTTCATTATTGATTATTGATGATCGATTATAATTTTACAGATAAGGGTGTCATACGCAGGAAAGAAGACTCTAATAGTCAAATTGACATGCGCTAATAGAAAAGGGGTTATGACAAAGATGTGTGAAAAGTTTGAAAGTTTGAAGCTCAAAGTTATTACAACTCATATCACTGCCTTGAATGGGATCCTTGTCAAGACCGTTTACGTTGAGGTAGTTTTTTTTTTCCTTAATCTCTATATCATTTGCCTCAATTTCGATTTATATATATTTATAGGTTCTGATAAGTTTAAATAAAAAAAAATGTTAAATATAACTCTTAGGGTTCTAGAGCTATGTTTAAGCATTGAATTGAATTTGTTTTTAACAATGGAAATAATTTAGGAGTTTAAGACAAAATTACACATTATTTAAAACAATAAACTCTTGATTTAATTTTTTATTTATTTTAAACTTCTTAAACATAGTCCAATTAAAAAACATGAGCTTAATTTTAATATTCTTTTTATTTACTTCCTTGATTTTTAAAAAGATCCATTAAAGGAAAATTTATGTCCACGGAGTCACGGACCATGATAGAGTAATCCTTAGGGTTCATAGGGTTGATTACATTTTCATTGTTGAATTGTGATTGAATACGAGTACATGAATCGTATCCAATTTTCAACTAAACAAAGTCACTCTAATTAATTCTATTTATATATAAAAATATTACCTATGTCTCTGTTGGGTTACCAGCAGTGACGGAGCTAAGATTTCGGAAGTGTGGTGACATAATTAAAATGTGCTAAACTCAGATAAAAGTGGGTAAAAACAAATATAATTATAATAATTGTTTTTTAGATAAAGTATATAACAATTTAAAATTCCAATTTACAGTTTTTTTTAGTTTTGCAATCGATTTTTTTCATTTAGCGACCGTATACTTTAATTTTCGACTGACATTTTTTACTTTAGCAACCGAAAAACGGTTGCGCTAGTGGATTGACAATTGTCACCTTGTCACCCGAATTGACTCCGCCTCTGGTTACCAACGCTTAGACCATGAGCATTGGTTAAGTGCCTCAACCAATCTCTTTCCTTTCCTCCTTTTGTCACATCATTTTTCACCCAGTTTTTCATTTACCCTTCTCAATTTTCATTCACCATTGTGCATTATTCAGCTTTATCGAAACCTTCTTTTCCTACTTTTCTATGGTCCACGTAAATCATACCAACAAATAATACATATTGAATTAGCTAAAAACAAAAAAAAGGAAAAGATACCTGTGGGGCCCACAAATCAGCTCCCTCAAATTTGAGGAGCATCTCATATAAGTGGGCATCCCAAATTTCCAACAACATCCCACATTGATTGAGTTTCCCAATCTGGACCCCACATGCATTTGGGGAGGGTATTGGGAGTCCAATGCTCATACTTTGGGGTCACTCGAACATTTTCTTTTTGTCCACCATAAAAAACTACCTAAAGTTTCGTGTCTTACAATGTGATGTGATATTGAGAAGAAAGAATCATATCATAACTCCATAATATTAGGTACAAGCAGAAAGAAATTTTGATTTTGAAAAAACTCATGATGTACAAGAAAAAATATTTTCATGTGAGATCTTGTTTGATTCGTTATTATGCGTTGTTTTTTATTATCAAATTTTTGTAATTTTTATAAAGTATAGTGAAAGATATTAATGTTTAGACAAATACATTAAAAATTGTGCAAAAAGAAAATGAAATAAACTTTTTGAGACAGAGATAATAATTTTTTTGGATTGTAAGAAGTATTATAATACATCGTAACAATATTGCTAACGAACGCTAGATAAGAACTAAATACATTTCATAAAATTGTATAACATTTTTGGAATACATGACAAAATCACACGTCAATRAGTGTAATAAATGTTTATATCATTAAATATTTCCATTTCAGTTATCTTATCTAAGTATCTAACGCACCGAAGCGCTCGTTAACTTTTATTTTATAAAAAAGTCATTAAGGCTATGTTTGGATAACAATGGATGAGAGAAAGTGAGGGGAGGGAGAAAGGAGGAAGGGAAGAGAAAGGAAGGGGGAAAGTGTGGTCCATTTTCCCTTCAAATCTCTCCAAATTTGAAGGGATTAAACTTATTAAAGAGGGAGGGAAAATAGATCTCTCCCTCTCCCCCATTCCCTCTTTCAACTCTTTATCCAAACAAGAGAAATTGTCTCTCTCCCTTTCTCTCCCCTTCCTTTCCTTCCATTTCTTGTTAGTTATCCAAACATAGGGTAAATGAATCTAATAATATCTTATTATAGTTGCCACTTGCAAATTGTGGAAAAGTCTTGTAGTGTATTTCAATTTTCAAGAGAATAATGATGTTGTTAGTAATTTGGTGCCTATCAATTAAATTTGTCCCAAATTTAAATGGACGGTGGCCTAGTAGGTGTGTTTGAATTACTGACTACACATACAATTACAATAAGAGATGTGTAAAATAATGGAACTTGATTTTCATAAATTTTCAAAATTTTTAAATACGGAGTAGTACAAATGATTGAAATGAGCCATAATGATTGATAGATATTTACAATTTACAATGAAAAATATTAAAATTCGAACATGTGATTATAAGAAATTAAGAATCATAGGTGGAGTTTGCTCTAAATTCTTGATTAGGATTTTCTAGAGTTCTTTTGGAATTTTAACGGTAGATTTCCCTAAAGTTAGTAGTATTATTTTTGTTTTATTTTTACACGGTCCCACTTGTCGTGTTTATAACAATCATTAGATTTTTTTCAAAGGTGTAGATTTAGAATTCCAAAGAACTCAAAGGGATCCGATTCCCTAAATCCCTACCTCATTCATTTTCAATTTCATCATAATTTTGTTTGTATGGTTGGATGACATACAAATGGTTATGCATATCAACTCTCCCAAGCCCTGACATGGGGAGCCTGACGTATCACTGATGACGCAATATGAAAAAAGATAATAATTAATGACAAATGTTTCTTTGGTCTTTGTTCATTTTGTGGTCATCGTGGTCTCTTATGTGGCCGTTAGAATGCCTTATATTTGAGGGTAACTTTGTCTTTTAAATTCACATCATTTTCTGCTTCAGTTAAAAGGAAAAAAAAAGGAAAAATCTTATTTTGGTACGAACTTGAGGATAATAAGCTCATGGTTTGCACTTGCCTATATTGAGAGTTGAAAGGACATATTTACTTGATAACGACATGTCTCTATTCTAGGTATTATTCACTTAACTTGATATGTCTTTGTTTCTATACTCAATACTTCCTATGTCTTTTTTATTTGCATGGTATATGGTAAATGTATGTTTTTGTCCTTTTATCATTAAACTTTAAAATAAACGATAATGTTATATGTAACTCTCAAGATTATGTATGAGACATTAATATGTTTCTTAAAATGGTAAAAAATTCAAAATTGTGAATTTTTGATAAAACCATATTCAAAACAATGTCATAAATGTTATTTTTACTTCATATTACATTTTACTATTTGACTACTGGAACATAGCCATGAGTGATGTTTAACATTTTCCTAAAATAAATTACTATATAAGAAAAAACACTCCCTCTTTCTTGGGAGTACAAGTTACATGCATCGGGGGTGAGTTTGATTTTAAGAAAYCCCCCGATGTTTAACAAAAAGAGGTGAAAAAATAAAACAAGGATTAATCCACAAAAATCTGAATGGAAATTGGTCCATATTCATTCATTTTTCATTTTTTATATTACACTTTTATCTTGTGAGATCTATATTTCATTCATTTTTTAATATATTATTGACCTCCTTATCCCTTCCTTGTAATTGTTTTATGAGTACTTCCTCGTTTAAGTCAGTTATTTATAAAAAAAAAAAAAAAAACCAAAAACAAAAGGAGGTGAAAAAATAAACGCTAGTATTAATTGGTTGAGGCTTGAATAGAATGTTTAAATAAATGTGAAATTTGGACGGCATGGGCCCTTATATGGTTGTAAAAGCCCTGGCCCCCTGGTGTGAAGTGAGACAATTGCATTTGGTCCTTAATGCAATTGGTCTATTATGGTCCCGGGATCATGTTCTTCATCATGGTCCCGGGCAAATGTCCATTTCCGAATTAGAAATGTTCATTTTCGAAAATAGAAATATTCATTTTCGAAAATACAAGTGTTCATTTTCAAATATGAACATTTTACATGTTGAGATGAACATTTCTAGTTTCGAAAATGAACATTTAATTTGCCCGGGATCATGATGAGGTCCATGATCCGGGGATCATGTAGAATTTGCGTCCTTAATGACTTGTGAACAGTGGCCCTTTTGCCTGCTTAGTAGATCTTGGACCCCATTCAATGAGAGGGCCCAACATAATCATCCATTTTGCTACCCAAAAATATTAAATAGTTATATACTACGTACTTATATAGTATCATACTGTCATACATATACCGTAATGTATTAACTGAAACGATAATCAGTACAATTAATATGTTAAGGAGAAGAGAGTGAGGGATAACTCAAGTGATTAAAATTTATATCTCGTTTTCAGAAGATGTTGAGATTGATTCTCATCCCTGTTCTTGTGGCTCTCTTAGCACAAAAATAATAATATATGTTACAAAGAGTAGAGAGTACTAGTATGCAACTAATAAAGAACAAAAAAACAGAAAACATTGTTTTTTTTACTTTAATTTTAAACAAAGAAAATATTGTATAAAACTTTCCGTGTGCCGAATTATAATTCTTACAAAACAAATTATTATCCTAATGTGTAAAGCAACTAAGAAGCTGAACTCGGAAATTTATGGATGATGCAAATTAAGTGGTGTTTTTTAAATAAATTGAAAACTTTTAAAAAGGAAAAATTTATAAATTAATTACAAGAATTGTTTTAATTACGAAAAAATTGTCAGTGAATTTGTATTAATAAGTAATAACACGTATCCGATCGAGATAAACTAAGAATGCTCGAGCGAGTAACCAATCCATAACGCGTGAAATTGTGAGTTGTGAGTAGTTCAAACACGGTCTCTCAAACACGGGGGTTAACCAATCATTTTCTGAATCAACAAGACAAATAACCTATCAGTCTATCACCAACATGCAACTATACATCATTTTGCATTGTCTTAAAGGAGACAAATCTTTCTTCAAGGTCTCATTCATACATAACTCTTTCACAACACCCACAACAAATCCATCGTTCATTTGGCACGTTTTATATGGAATTTGTCACCAATGAAGGATCCAAAAAAAATGGGGTCTTAAATCAACTCAATGTGGTCTATCATACAACGACTTAAACTAACAGTAATATGGAAGAAACGTACTACCTCCGTCTCGCAATTTTCGCAACACTTGAATATTTTATCTCTCACAAATAATAACAAGAGTTGCAAGAATTACGAGACGGATGGAGTATAAAATATTTACTTTTCATTTATCTTTATTTGAGAAAAAGAACTAGATTAATTCTCGTGCGATACATGATTTTATTAAATTAAGTTGTAAACTTGTTTATAACTATTTTTTTTTTTTATATTTATAATAGAGAGATAATATTTTTTTTTCGCAACCAATTGGATAATGTTGCTTTTAGGCAGATGAACAAGAAAAGGACAACTTAAGGAAAAGGATTGAGATGGTGATATCATCATCAACTATATAACACTTATGGCTAAGATTCCTTTGATTAATTGTTGGAATTGATCAATTAAAGAGGTGCATGGTCCCTGCTTTGGATTTGGAACAATACTTTACAGTAGGGTTGTAATTGATCAAAGAAGAACAAAGGGGAAAATAACGCTTACAAGCTAAGCTAGAAATCAATGGGTTATTCGTCGTGATTGTGTCGTGTTCGAGCTCGAGCACTAAATGTGTAGCTCATGGCAGCAGCCAGCAACTAGATCGTGTTACTAGCTTTTCCTTAAAGGAGGTGTTGTAATGGAGTTCACGTCTCATGCTTCAATACTATACCATGCAATGCAATTATGCATGGTATATACTTATGTATACGTGCTCTACACTCTTATGATTAATATCAGTTGTGTTCTAAGCTCTTATTGCCTTGTGTTTAACATCTAAGGTTAGTTTTTGAGAGGAATGACAGGAGAATAATATTTCCTCGGTAACATAATACTTCCTCCGTAATATAATACTTGCAACAATTGTTTGTGAGTGATAAAATATTCAATTGTTACAAGTATTACGTTACGGAGGTAGTACTATAAAAAAAATTTAATTTTTGAGTAAATAAGTAGTAATAACAATCACAGACGTTAATAAAAAAAAATAAAGAAGAAGTGAGAGTTAAAGAAAGAAAAGCAAATAGTCAATGAATTAATTTTTATCCGAAAAAAATAGAAAAGAAAGAAAAGCAAACAAAAGTACGATGAAATTTTCAGAGATGAGGTTTTGGACAAATTTTGTTGTACAACTGGTTGTACGYTACAATCAAGCTAAATTTGAGTGAGGGTGAAAATTATGGTCAAATTTGGGATTACGGACTTACAGATGAAGTAAACAATTGAATTGGTTTTCTATTCATTGCTACACCCACGTGCAATTTTTAATTCAGTTCAATTTTATTTGTTTCTCTGTCCAATCTAAATTTGTTTTTCGACTCCCCTCTTTTGATTTTATTAGTTTCCAACATTTAACCCCCAAATAAATAATGTATGTCAAGAATTTTGTGGAATGGAGAGGGAATAGTTGAATATATAGGTTTTATTTTTTTTTTTTTTTGTCAGAAATCACCTTTTATAGAACTTTTTTTTATGACAAACCATCTTTTATAGGGGTTTTTTTTTGTGAAAAATCATCTTATCAACGAAGTAGCTATTTTGATTGCCTAAAACCATCTTATTTTGCTAGAGTTGTCAGTTTGGTAGAATTTATATAAACTGAAATGTTAACTGAAAACTGATTGAAAACTGAATTGATTCAAATTGATAACGAAAAATCAACTGTCAGGATTTAATTGGAATTGAACTGCAATTGAACTAAACAAACTGAACTACAACAAAACTAAACAAACTGAAACTGAACTGAAATAAATTGAAACTGAAATTAATTGCTTAAAACTGAAAAGTTTGATCAAATAATTGAATTGACATTCTCTTTAATTAATTATTTTTTTATTTATTAATTAAATTAAATAATTTGATAATTCAAAATTAAATTAATAGATTTAATAATTAACTAATGAAACAACAATCCATATGCAAGCCAAATATTAAGCCCACCATTTTAAGCCTATTTGACTTGTGGAGATAAACAAACTTGTACTCCATATTTTATAAGTCTTCTCACCCAATGCATTTTAGAAATCTTTCCATGTGGGAACTATTCACACTTCTCCTTTTCTCCTTTTCCATTTGATTTCTTTTTTAAAAGGTTCCATTTGATTTCTACTCTTTTCTATTATTGGTGATTTATTTGAGTTTGGTACCGATTATTTTGGTATTGAAGCATTAATATAGTTATCTAAATTTTTTGACAAATTTGAAATATGAAACAAATTATAACGTTACTTGCTTTGATTCAATCATATGTTTTGGTTTCGTCAATTGTCTTATACATGATCTTTTCAAGTGAGTTTAGTTTACTTTTAAATTAGCATGTAACAACATTTTGTTTGGTCTAATATTTATTTTATATCAACTACTATCACTCTGAATTAATATTAAATTGCATTTTTACAATAAATTGGGTCCAACTTTATATTTACATTTGTGATCACTCATTGGATTATCGAACTGCATTGCAAATTATTAATATATAAACATTGATATAGATAATGATTTGAAATTAGAAAAAAAGATCGAATATATTTTTTTCGACTAGAATTAACTAAATTTGTTAATAGGGAACAACCTAAACCCCAACCGATATACTTATATATAACTAATATGTATTTTTGCTTTCAATCGAAATTACTCCTTAAGAAACAAACATGAAAATAAATTATCAAAGACGTCAAACTGCTATGGTTCAAACTGAATTAAATTGAAATTGAAATGAGCCAATTAAGTTCAAATTGAAACAAACTGAAAATGAAAGAACAAATTAAGTTCAAACTGAAATAAATGGAAATCGAATTGAATTGAAACTGAAATTTTAAAAAATTAGACTAAACTGAACTGAAATAATTATTAACTGAATTGATTTGAACTGTTTACACATTGAACTGAAATCAGCTGAACTGAATTAACTGAATTGTTATGGTTTAATTAGAACTGACTGATAACTAAATTGATAGCTCTATATCTAGCTATTTGGTTGCCTAAAATCATCTTATCTAACGTTTTTCTTGTTGACTACCATCTTATATTGACATTTTAAGAAAAAAAAATGACAAATGTCCAATGACGAGTGGAATTGAGTAGCACGAAATTAAATTGCAGTATTATTTATTTTTAATCTATCTATATATCCAAGAGGTACAAATTTAACCTGATCGTTCATGCTGGGTCATTAATTATTTTAGAATTCAAAATTAGTGGCCATGTTCGTATTGGTGTGATTAAGTGTCTATCTTGACAGTATATGTTGGGCCGATCCAAGATACTGCTTACAAGTTCCAACCCAAAGTTTCAATGAAGATTTTTTTACAAGGGGTTCATCTAGGCAAAGCAAATCTAGTTGAGTTCAACTCAATTATTCAATTCATTTTAGTTTAGTCTCCGTCCGATTCAGTCCAAAGAATCAAAGCTTAAATAATACAAACCAAATCTCTAATAAGCGAATCATTTTCCTTGTTGACAATGTTCAAAATTGGTCTTTGGATCATAATTGTAAATTGCACATAAACAAAAATAAAATCAGGTGTGATCTTGTTAAATTCGCTTCACCATATAGATTATTAGATTCTACCTTATGAAATTTTTAAACATGTATAACTCATGAGTCATGATAGTTAACAATATAAAATATGCATTAGAACTTTAGGAGTATATATTGCTTCAATAACACACTTATCAAATACCTATTGAGGAAGCATTATATATCTGTATATAAATATGTGCGTCTATATGTAACATAAGGTGAAATAATAAAACCTTACATGCTAACTAAACTTTTTTCACTATTTTACATTTCATAATATCTCGATCTATTTCACATATCTAACTATTAAATATTGATTTTCTTTAGAAATAGAATGAATCCAAGTTGATCTCTTTAGCAGCTTGTTTGGTTCAATTTTTTAAGAAAAAGTTCAAAAAGAAAGTAAAAAAGTCCTTCATTTCATATGCTTGACTAAAAATTTCAATTTTTTTTCTCTAATTCCCCCGCTTTTGGCAAGAAAAGAGTGAAAATTTATTAAATACTAGTATTTCCTCCCAATTATTTCCATTTCCTTTAACTTCTAAATTATTTTCTCGAACAAAACATTGAAAATGAAATTTGTTCTTAGCTTCTACACTACTTTTTATAAAGATCTATCGATTTAACTTATATATACATTTCTTGAGTATTCAACCAATTTCATTTCATTTTATTTTTAAAAAATCCTACAAGTATATAGCATTATATTTGGGGATTGCAATTTGAAGTCTAAAACGACTTAAAACACAATCCATATTTCGCGTGTAATTCGAAAACGCCTCGCAAAAATAGCACGTCGATAATTTTTTAATTTTTTTTTGGTTTGGGCTTCTAATATAGGCATCCAAACCGTGGATGGGGCACCTGAAATAGGCACCCGACCATGGTTTGGGCACCTATTTCAAGCGCTCATACCATGGTTGTCAGGGCGCCTATTTCAGACGCCCCACTTAAAAGAAGTCCCCAATTTCAGGTGTCCCTATTACCATGGTAGGGGGACCTATTTCAGGCGCCCATACCATGGTTGGGGCGTCTATTTCAAGCGTTCCACGTAAAATTAATATTAACATGCTGCGTTTTATGGGCATTATGGGCAGTGGCGGAGGCACAGTAGGGCACGGTAGGTCACGTGCCCTACCATTATTTTAAAAAAAAATCAAGCTGTTTTTAAAAAAATAAAATTAAGTAAAGCAGAAGTCAGTAGTCACGCGTGAGAAGGGAAAGCAGACAGGGGTCATTCATTTCCCTCATTTCACTCCCTCACCTACATACTCTCTCTCTCTATTTTCTTTTTCTCTCTCTTTTCTTTTCTTTTCTTTTTCTTTTTCTGGGTTTGTTCGACTGCTTGCTTGGAGATTTGGAGTCGTTGCTCCGTCAGTTCCGGTGCAGGCGTGCAGTTCCGGTGGACCAGGTCGTCCAGTCGTCCT
This sequence comes from Bassia scoparia, assembly GCA_008642245.1. NCBI lineage: Eukaryota > Viridiplantae > Streptophyta > Magnoliopsida > Caryophyllales > Amaranthaceae > Bassia > Bassia scoparia. The sequence continues at coordinate 65,233 of SNQN01001078.1, forward strand.
GTTTGTCGGCGTCACCGCGTGTCCGCGTCAGGTTAGGGTTGTATATTTGTATATTGAATTTTGGAATTGTATATTTGTATATTGAATTTGTTATTTGTGAAGTGTTGGATTTGTTGGTTAGATCTTAGATGTTTGGTGAATTGGTGATTCAATTAATTGATAATTTGATATCTTGTTTAGTTGTTTGTGTTATATATTCTGATTTTTTTTAATATTTTGATTAAATATATCTTGCTGTTTTTTTTAAATGAAAATATATTCTGATTTAATAAATGTTGCTGTTTTTTTTTATGAAAATATATCTTGTTTAGTTGTTTGTGTTATATATTCTGATTTAATTAATTTAAATATTTAATAGGAACAAAAATGATTTAGGCCAAAATTCATATGCTTATTTCACCTTATTAAGTGTTGAAAGAGTATTTTCCGGGATGAATGTTGTCAAAGATAAGTTGAGAAATAGCTTGGGAGATCAAATGTTGAAGGATTGTTTAGTAACTTATCTTGAAAAAGATTTGTTTGTAAACGTTATTTAGTTTGGAATCGATTGTTCAACGATTTCAAAATATGAAAACTCGTAGACAACAATTGTAATAGTTTTAAGTATTTATTTTATATGGTTTTATTGTATTTAAAGATTGACAATTTGACATATGTATGACATTATAATTTTCGTTATTACTTTATTTATTTGTAACCGACCCGACCCGATGAACRGAAAATTTTGTTACGTTGTATGGTGCATACCCAGTTTTCAAATCCTGCGTCCGCCCCTGATTATGGGTAATCCACGCGAAATGTGGACTTTATTTATAAGTTAATATTGTGGACTTTGAATAACATTTTAGATTATATTTTTATATATAGTACTCCACTACTCCACCATGAAACATAACCTAGATAAAACCCTAATAACTTAGAATAACCTAATGAGCCTTGGACCTATGGTACAATACTCTCTAACACCATGTGTAATCCATTTATACAACTTACATCTTTTATGTGTAATTATTATTGTAATCTCATTTGTTTAGCACTTCAATCTATTCTACTTTTTAAATCTTATTTTTTCCCGTTAGATCTGTCGTAACGTGAGATTATTAATATCTAATCTATATAATTTTTTTTTATTATGTACAACTAAAAATATTTTGTTTGTATGTTTTGCATTAAAAAACGTAAAACTTTAAATGATGTAAGTATTTGAAAACGGATGAATTCTTTCTGACTCTCTTCTGCCAGACAAAGTGTAAGTGTTTCATAGTCGGCTCTGCATAGTGAACGTGGTGGCAAGAATAATCAAGAATGATTCCATTGACAAGGTAGAATAATCTGACATAGGAGATCTTCTGGCAAGATATAGGGCATGCATAGTGAGCATGCACACATTGGATAACATTGTAAGTCGTTCATAGTCGGCTCTGCARAGTGACTAGTGAGTAGAGAAATGATAAACATATAGCGGCTAAGGATATAGCGCACATACTGTTGGGGCACTGTTTGCTACTGTTCATCACTGTTTGTCAGTAAAAAAAAGTAAAGTTTCATTTAATCTTAACATTGTCTGAAAATATACTAACATTGTGTTAAAATTTTCTAACATTGTCCAACTACATACCAAACCTTTTCTCAACGCAGCCTAACATTGTCCGTCCATRTTTGGTGTGTTGACTAACAATTGACCGCGCTTAAGTGCTTTGTCTCTAGCTGCGATTGCTTTCTACTTCCTCCTAGTGACACATTGGATAACATGTTTCATTTATGATTTTATGTGTTTCAATTAGCTACATAAAAGGTTGGTATTGATAAATGATTTATTAAAAAAATCAATAATGTTCAATACTATGATAATGCTACTTACCACCTTCAAGTTATTATTACCCTTACTTGAGAGCTACTATTATAGTTGTTAAATTTAATTTAATTTAATTTTTCTCTTTTATTACTCCCTTATTTAATATTTTCAATCAAACAATATTGAAAGGATGGTTATAACCCTGTCTCTTATACACATCTAGATGTGTATAAGAGACAGGTTCAAGATACCGCCCTCTAAGAACAACACAATATTTATCAATACTGGGGATCAAGTGGAGGTACTAAGCAACGGACGATACAAGAGTGTTCTGNTTTTTTTTTTGAAAAATTAGTTAAAATTTGAATCTTGATATTTGTGAACGGATAAGATATTTGTGATATTTATAATTAAATTAACTTAATTGTACAAGTCTAATATGCCATGTTTTCCTCTCCAAATGGATTACAAGGCTGATACTTATTTCAAATGGGGTTGGAGGAATTCAATGGATTTGGATCCTCTAGGTTTCATTTGAACTTGTCGATTTTAATAAATCCACAGGGTGATACTTATCTCTATTATATAAATCAAGGGGGAGCAATGGTGTCCCCCTCGAAAATGTCTTATTCACCCTTGGTAAATATAAACTAACATATTTAAAACTTTCTTAATTAATTCACTCACTATTATAAAATTTTCAATCAAAGGAAGATTTTAAATTTATCAAATAAACTACCACGGAGTACTTAAAACCTAAAACATTGATGGTAAGAATATTATGATTGAAAAAAATGCAATTCTTAAAACAAATGCAATTCAAAGAGCGTCAAATTAAAATATAGATTAATAATTTTTTTTATTTCTTTTACAAGTTTCCAACACGTATAGTGCACTAAAAAACTAGTTTCAAATGAGGGTACAGTAATTCAATAAATTTGGATTCTTTAGATTTCATTTCTCCTCTAGAGGGTAGATTATAATAAGTCCACACCATTAAAAAAACAAAAACAATGGTTGATATTGGTTTATAATAAATTTACTTAAAAACTAAAACTAAAATATAAAATTTTTAAAAACAAAAGTAGTCACAACTTTATAGAATTTCAACTCGAATTCAATATATTATACACATACCTCAATCTTAATTGACTACTCTGTATTAAGCTAAGATTATATTGATTCTATTATGCCCTGAGTTATCCAAGGGTTTTAAGTGGATTGATAATAGTCCAAAAACCCAATTAAGTCTGAATTGTAAGACTAGACTGTATACACATTTTAAGATTATTTATGGGGGAAAACCATGCTCCTTAGTCCTTATAGATCGGCTTGTATGCATACTGGTTACTTTTTTCTAGTTTGCCTCCTCATTTCATCGGAGTTTAGCTTCGACTACATTCGGATATGACCCGAATTGCACACACAACTTATGATGGGTGAGTCACTCAACAAGAGTTTTAGCATACAACAAGGCTCGAACTCGAGACCTCCCTTAAGCGACATCAAATTGTTAACAACTTGAGCCAACTCTTGTTGGTGCATGCATACTGCTTAGTGGTATACATGTTATACATACTAATTGAGACTAATGCTATGTTTGGATAACATAAGAAATGAAGAGAAATAAAAGGGACGGAGACAAATTTTAGACAAAAAGAGGAGAGAGAGAAATTCATTTTCCCTCTTCCTTTAGTAAAGACAATCCTTTAAAAATGGAAAAGATTTGCAGAGAAAATGAAACTCATTATTACCTCAACTTTAATTTCTTTTCCTACCTTTCCCTTCACTTGTAATTTGTTCTCCAAACATATCATAAAGAGAGAAAGTTATATAAGTTGTGTGCTTAACAAGCTAATAAACAAACGTATGCTTTAGGTAAAGCTTATTAAATCTGATAAAGTGAAGCTACCCAAAAAGTTAATAATGACTCCTTTTCATTTTAAATAAATACTCATCACTTTGTAGTCGGTATAAAAATAAATACAAAGATTTGACATAAAGTAAAGAGTTGAAATGTCAAATTGTTGCTATAATTTTAAGGAAATTCCCTTCGATAGACACCAGTTTTCGTGAAATCTGTTTGATAGGTACGGGTTTTTTTAATTTCTTTGAAAGATACGAGTTTTGATAAGATGTCTCAACCGTAAATAAAATAAAAATATTRCATTAAAATAAGGAATATTCCATTAAAACCTCCTCCCCCACCCTACTCTACTCCTCCACAACCACCACAGCCAACCGTCGCCCCTCAAACATCCTCCCCTGCCAACCTCCTCCCTCACCCCTTTCTACCCCTCCACCCAGAACTCCAGCCCCACCCACGACCCTATCTCCCTCACAAACACCCAGTCACCACCAATCCTGCATCTACATTAGCATCTACCCAGAACTACATTATATTGTAGCTAGATTTGTCAATGTAATAATCTTATCAAGCTTCTTTTCCCAATTCAATTGGACATTAGCTCCTACATCGTGCATCGCTCATTCAAACTCATTGCAAAAATCTCACCAACATCTTTCCTTATTAGATTTAGACATTTAGTAAATTAAACAAAAGGAGACCAAAGCAGCTAAAATAAAGACTGAATCAAATTTCAATAATTKAAATGGCAGAAGGTATTGTATGCATCGGATGTACAATAAATTTATTGTACATCAAACATATAGTTACCCTTTATATTAATATAGTGACCCTTTATATCAATATAGTCACTCATTCTCAATTTACATCAATATGGTGATAAATAATAAGGGTCACTATATTAATAAAAAAGGTTACTATATTAACTAAAATAGTCACTATAATTTGATGTACAGTAAATTTATTGTACATCCGATGTACCTAATACTTTGTCTTCAACTGGTACAAAACAACAAAAAGATTATGAGCTTTGACAAAATATTAGGTACATCGAATGCACAATAAATTTTTTGTGCATCAGATTATAGTGACTCTTTTAGTTAATATAGTAACTCTTTTTATCAATATAGTGACCCTTGTTATTTATCACTATATTGATGTAAAGTGAAAAAGGGTCACTATATTGATATAAAGGGTAACTATATGCTTGATGCACAATAAATTTATTGTGCATCCGATGCATACAATACCTTTTGATGAGCTTATCAGATATCAGATCCAAATTCAACATCATAAGACTAATTCTCATAAAAGCAATAAAACCGAATAACTACATCCCCACCCCACTCGAAAACCATTGAAATCAACCCCCCACGGTCCCACCATTCGAAATCGGCTTGAGTGCGTTGGGTGGTGGCGATGGAGTGGTTGGGTGCGACTGAGATGGTAGCGTCGATCGGGTGGTAGCAGTTGGGGTTGGTGGTGGTTGTGAGGAGCGGCAATTGAGATTTTAATTGGCAAAAAATGATTTTACTTACGGTTCAAACACCTCACAAAAACTCATACCTATCAGAGGGATTAATAAAAACTCGTATCTATCAAAGGGATTTCGCGAAAATTGATGCTTACCAAATCGAATTTCCCTAATTTTAATACGGAGGGAGTATTTATAACAATTTTTTTCCACATACATCTAGACATTTTATGAGGAMGATAGCGATCAAGGACGYATACATATCTAGTTGTTTACAATGGAAAAGGGGTTACAAGGATTCAAACTTCCGTGGACAAGCTAAAGATCAGAGGTGTGATTGAAACCTTTATTCGAGACCCCAACAAAGAAAATACTTCATAAAGTATATCTTTAACCAAAGAGCGTCACACACTCACACTTACTAAGAAACAGAGGAAATACAGTATATTAGAGTATATAGGAGCACACAGATTTAAGCAATCTAACAGAGTAAAAAWGAAAAGAAAAGTCAGAACTTTGGAATGATAACTAGACTAGATTACAAATATGATTATCAATCTATAACAGATGAATTATGCTAATGAACAACTTGACAAGCTAGGGAAGGTGTATTAGTTGAATTTGGACCCACTCTTTTCACCAGACATTCCTGACTATCTTGATTACTTCCTTAACGCAGAATCTAACGGCCCAAAGATTAAGGACCATAGAAATATAGAATACACTCTTTATTATGTTCAATAATGCTACACTAATTCATGTTCTAACATTTTCTATTTTTTTTTTTTCAAATAAAATAAAATTTGTAAGATTTTATATTCTAGACTTCTAGCCTATAAGTAGAGATTGCCTTCAATGCACAATTGGTCATCTTTCTACCAGTTACTAAGAGATTATAAAAAAAAAAAGTTAAGAAAATGGAAATACCAACAATAGATTTTGGTGAGCTTGAAGGTGAGAAAAGAAGTGAGACTATGGCACTCCTACATCATGCTTGCAAGGATTGGGGCTTTTTTCAAGTAAGTTCATCTTTGGTTATTTGTTAAGATTGAGCTACATTATCCTATGTAACACTTTTTAAAATTGTACTCAAAACAGACATGAATGGAGTACTTGTTTATAAATTATGTGCCGTTTTATACGTACATTGACTATGTTCTTTTCAGTTTATTTCCTGAATTTTTCTGAAGATCACAAATTAAATGTCATAACTTTTTTCTTATGGCTTATTTCATTGCAGATAGAAAATCATGGAGTAGACAAGGAATTGATGGAAAAAGTGAAGCAATTCATTGACAAATACTATGAAGAAAACTTGAAAGAGAGTTTCTTCAAGTCAGATATTACCAAGGCTTTGGAAATCAAAGAGCTCGCTTCTAACAAAGACTGGGAGAGTAGCTTCTTCATCTGGCATCGCCCCGATTCTAACATGACTGATTTTGCAGACTTCTCTCAAGATTTTCGGTATGTATATGATGAGTATATCTGATCTTTCATTACCATTTTCTTGAAATCGTTTTAGAACATGTACTGTCATTTTTTTGTAATGCAATATATATGTATGCAGGAAAACAATGGACATGTACATTGATCAGCTAGTAAAAGTGGCAGAAAAACTATCTGAGCTAATGTGTGAAAATCTTGGGCTGGAAAAGGATCACATCAAGAAGTCATTTACAGGAAGCAAAGGCCCTGCAGTCGGAACGAAGGTTGCGAAATACCCTGAATGTCCGAACCCTGAGCTTGTCAGAGGCCTTCGCGAGCACACTGATGCAGGAGGGATTATTCTGTTATTACAAGACGATCAAGTTCCAGGCCTTGAATTCCTGAAAGACGGAGACTGGTTCAAGATACCGCCCTCRAAGAACAACACAATATTTATCAATACTGGGGATCAAGTGGAGGTACTAAGCAACGGACGATACAAGAGTGTTCTGCACCGCGTTATGACAGGAAAAAACGGAAGTAGATTGTCGATTGCTACATTTTATAATCCTGCAGGAGATGCTGTGATTTCGTCCGCTGAAAAGCTGATGTATCCTGGGAATTACCAGTTTCAGGATTACCTGAAGCTTTATTCGAGCACGAAGTTTTCGGACAAAGGTGGGAGATTTGAGTCCATGAAGGGCAGGGTCAATGGAGCAAATGGTTTCATGAGAACTTAAGAATGCATGCATGAACCAGAGGAGGCCTTCTTCTTTTCAAGTTTTATTTACACTTTGCAACTATCTTTTTCAAAGTCAAGCATTAATTTTACTAGTTAGACCGATAAAAGCGGTAATTTACTTGCATAATTTATTTCCAGTAATCATGTATGATCTTGTTTGATTCGTTGCATTGTTTAATGAAAATGACAAGTCAAACGCATATTATACACCTTTAATTTGTCAATGCTAGTGAGTTAAGACGCATTATCTTTGTTGCCATTAGATGCACATAAGCAATATCCTTGTCTCTTCTGGAAGTTTGGTCATATGTCTTGACGCATTAAAGTAAATGGGCTGAAATATTTATGTTATGAACCTTACGATGATATTCTTGTTTAAAGAGTAACTACAACTACTAGCAAAAAAAATGAAAGGAACAGTTTGGTGTGTCCTGGAAATTAGGGTCACTAATTTGAAACGAAATTTGGCGCAATCGAGGTGTACAATTGTATTCGTAGATACGTTTCCTAAAAATCACACATCACCTTCATACAGTAACATTTTTGGATGAAGATTTGGAGTTATACAAACTCAAAACAAGAAGGAGAAGTGTTTAAAATATTTTTGTATATCCATGAAAAGGATGAGAGATTCTTAGSATTCCATAACCTTTCAATAAAGTATAATTATTCAAGGAGTTTAAAAAGGCATAACCCCTAAAGTTTGAGTAATTATTCAGAAAAATAAAGAGACATGATCCCCAAAGAAAGTAGAAAGACAAGAGATTTAAAGGGAGTAATTAGCCATCAAATGACATCAAGTAAAGTGCATAACTCATTGAAATTTGTCTTGATCATAATAGTCTGCAACCAACTTGCGGCCTCTAACATCAAGCCGCAATCAACTTGTAGCCTCTAACACCAAGCCGCAACCAACTTGCGGAGTAATACTACAAAAAACCATACGCACAAACTTTATAATGTCATTACAACATATTAGAATACCACCATTCCCCCACTAATAACATTATTAAGACAACAAAAGATATTGGGCATAAGAGGAATTCAATACATAGCACTTGATGATACACAAAGTAATTTGATATCAAAGTGTTAAGTGAAATGAGACAATAATGACCTACAAGTTTTAAGGGTGGACAAAAACCTTGAAAGTCTTCAAACTCTTAATCAAAGAGTGGACAAACCTTGAAATCTTATGATTTAGGTCAAAACTCCCACAARAAATATCTTCCTCACAAATTTGTACATACTCTGCGATAATGTTGTGCAATTTATAGTCAAGTACAAATCTTAGTTCTCGTGGAGGCTTTAGAAAAACCGTCCAAGTTTTTCATATAAGATGACTAGTCTTCACAACTATATAGGTGAGTCATTAGATGCGTCTCAAATAGCACTAGGATTCATTAAGAGTTTTAAAATTAACCTCATGATAGACAATAGTGGGTTCACAAACCCATTAAGAGTTCAAAGAACTCAACACTAAAAAATGCATTACACACATTATCGCCGTAGGGATGTACTGGTAATGCATCATTGGGCTTTAAGTCCCATCCCCCTCGACGACTCAATAGCTTGTTTTCGTGCCAACTTTTTCGTCAAAGGATTCACTAAGTTTTTCTCGAATTTTACATAATKCAATACAATCACTCCATTCTTGAGTAATTGTCTCACCATACCATATCTAAGTTCGTTGACGATGTATTTTCTTGCCATTGTAGTTGCTATTATTAGCCACTCCAGTCACTGGTGATGAACGTTCCCCTCACAATGAAATGTCGACTAAAAGATTTCTTAGCCACTTCGCTTCTTGACCTGTAAACTCAAGAACAATAAATTCGAATTTCATGGTGGAGTGGGCTAGACATGGTTGTTTAGAGGACTCCTCACTTCTTTTCGTCCTTCTCGGCCTCAGCGYCCCTCTTAAGTCTGGCACCTTGGTGGRGTTTGTTTGTCCTTTCAAGACGAAGCTTGGAGTAGGCGTTGAATGACTTGATCTCATCTGTAACCTTAACAAGCTCCTCCTTAGGCTTGCTACTCTGGATAGGCAAGTACTCACCTTCGACCTGTGTAGCATTTGCAAGTTCCTCGGGAGTGGAATCACCAGCCTTGAACTTCCTAGCACGCCTTGGGAAGACAACAAGCTTAGCCTTGTAAGTCTTCAGCCTCAGCACCAACCAATAAGACATCATTCTTGTTGAGTAATGAGTATCAATCGCATCCAAGTGTCCCAAACATGCCTATAGCTAGTATCAACTAGTCACAGAGCCATCCTTCACCCAATTCCTCACCCTCACAAACTCTCAAGATGATATGAAATCTTGGATTAGGTGCTTTACTTTATGCTCTTTATTTTTCCAATATGAAAAGGGTTTGCAATAGCTCAGCTCATTTCTTAGCCAAAACTTGTCATACTGTTGTAATTGAGATGATATGATTGGAAGACTTTCTTGACCTTTTTTTAATGATCCATTTTTTGAATTTGCAATAAAATTATTTTCGCCTTTGGCTATAACAAAATATCAAACTTTATCTTGCTTCCACCAATAAAGTGGCAACGTAGTCTGACTATATGCAATCGAAACAAGTGTGAAATATCTTACAAATTCAGTTAGAGGAAGTAAAATAGAATAGAAATTTAATCAAAAGTTGAAGATTAGAAGATGTTGGTACATATTACGCGACCAGGCCTAATATCAACCAAGACCCATATAAGTTAACCCAGTGGGCTTGTCAACATGCAAAAGTTAAAGCTCAAAGGAGTCAAAAATGTCTACCAACTAGTCAAAGTTAGGTACATGCATTGACACCTACTCTGGTAGGATTATGCGCCACTTGTCGCGTTGAGGTTACATTTGACCATGCAAGSTTTAGTATAAAAGGCAGTCTTGGGACACCCAGGTCTGGTAAGTTCACTTGAACAAACACAACCTAATTTCTCTCTCTAAATACAGAACTCCCTGGTAATATACTGACACCTCCATCGAAGGGGCTGATCCTGGGTTGCCCCAGGGTAGTTCACTTTCATTTTGTAGGTTACTGGATAGCAGACCAAGTCTATCTCCACCAGCACCGGCTCGTTGGCCACTGCRACGTCAACAGTACCATTTATTGTACCAACAATTTGGCGCTAGAAGGAGGGTCGTAGTGCCACATATCGAGTGGATTGGACGATGGATGCATCTAACCAAGAGATGGTGCATGGTGACAGAGCAGACCCTAGGAGGCCAGAGGAGGTATCATCCACAACAAGAAGCCGCTCCTCAAGGCGCTCCAGGTCAGTAAGGCATCGGGAAAGCCGGAATACAATGCCACCACCATCTTAAAATCAACCACCACAAAGCCCAGGGAACCAATACACTGGTTCTACCGGGCCAGGTGGAAACTATCATCATGAACTGTCTCCCTCCAGGAGAACACGAGGTCATTCAACTCCACCAAGCCCAGACCAGGTGGAGCATGCAAGGAATGTCCTCAGGCGTGCTGGATTGGCATCCTCTGGTTACACTGGAAACACTTCAGAAGTAGGAACCACACAAGGATATGACCTTTATGGTCCAAACCTACCTACACCAAGTCGTTCAACCAGAAGGCACCATAGTCAAATGGGTGGTTCAGGTAGACCACCCAGACCGCACGTCGGAAGGAGGTTAAATTATTCACCACCTTGGTCCAAAACTAATCTCAGCATATCTAAACATTCAGACTATAAGTATTGGAGCAACTAGCTGTTCTAACCTCATTTTCAGATGGTCCTGCGAGGCAGTGAGCCAAAGATGACAGAATTCATTGATAGGCCTCCTTAGCTTGGTAGATCTCTTCGTGGTTCTGTCTGCCTCTCTTTGTCCCTGTCCTTTTCCTCCTTGGTCTTTGGCAAACTTCTTGTATTGAGCAAGAATACCCTTCCTGATGAGGTCCTCAAGTTTTCTTCAATTGGACACAATCTTCAGGAATCCAGGGCACTCATGAATCACAATACTTATGGTGCGTCTTTAGCCTTTGACCTCTGGGAGGTTTGATTCCATTTGCTTCACTTTGTGAAGCTATAGTTCACTGCCCTATCGGTTGGGTGTGAAGCTTTCGAGATTTGAATGTGTTGCCTTTCCTTTTCTTTTCTCCCTCCTCTCCTTTTGATTTTTGCGGCAGTGCTCGGGACTTGTCGCTCTTCCTTTGGTGCTGCGCACCCACCCTGTGCAGCAGTCTTGTTGAACTCCTCCACAGTGATATACCGTCGAATTCGCATGCCTGGGCCAGATCCACCTTTGACTTGGTAAGGTGGTCCCTGAACAGGACCTGGTCTGAGACCTATTGCAAAGCATAATCACCACATCATGTTGACATGAAACCATAGGCTTTCCTGTTGAACCTGGTAAGTAGCACGCAGACTTTCATCTTTGCCCTATTTTACAACATGAGCTCAACTGAGATTTCCCTTCTCCTACCACTTACAAATGATTTTAATTGATCTGCCAGCGTCACCGAAGCATGATGCTACCATGTAGGAATTATCCTAAACCAAGTTGACCAATTCCGTTAGGGTGTAGAGAAAGTACTACACCATGCATCCGCAATTCCCCAATTACAGTGTCCCTAAAACAAAAATAAAAGCCACATATCATCAGGTCCCCAGTACCATCAAATTTGTGCACTGGTATTTTAACATTCTGAGACCAGCATCTAAAATCTCCTCCCCAAACTGATGAAGATGGATTACCTATCGCAGCAGCGATGCATCCGCTGGCCAATGGCTTCCAGCTACGTTCTGTGAAGACCTGGTTCCCCCAAGCCTATGAAAGGCTGAGAGGCGATTCCCAAGCCTGTCATGACCGATCTCCACCCTGTGCATCCATGGCCTCGTAATCTCCGATGTTATCAGCCATTCCCTCGAGATCCAGCTGGGTTTCCTGTCTTCACGGCGCACAGGCTTGCTATCTAACTCACGTCTCATTAGCTTCCTCTGTATACTTCATCGATGAGACGAACGCATGATGAGTGAAAGTGAGGTGGT
>SNQN01001078.1:84781-107728 GCA_008642245.1 Bassia scoparia
CCTGGAGGCCTATATCTTCTTGTGTCCTTCTCTTCTTGGCCTCATCCTCCTCATCACTATCGATGGACACAACCTCGTCCACCTTCCTCTTTCCTGTGTCACCAAGGGGATCCTGCTGCAGTTGAGAGGACTGGCCACCCAAGCTTGGACCATGGCCAGCTGGCACTACCATAGTCACACCACCTCTGTGGACAACTCTACCCCCTTGAATGGGGGAGGGGCTCCTTCTGGCAGGTGGTGGTGAGATGGTGCTCCTAAGGGCTCCAAAGTCAGGCATCCTTAGCCTGCTTCTGGTAGTCCTGAAGGCAGATCCAGATGAAGARCTACCTTCACTCCCTGTAGGAGTTGGAGCTCTAGACCTCCTTCCACCCTGAGGGGTGATGGGGGTGTCAGCTCTCGCACCTCTATCCTCTGATGCTCCTTGGGAGACACCAGCAGTTTGTAGGTTGTCTTGACTAGCTCCTGAAGTACTGCTTGACATGGTTGAAGGTTGTTGCTGAAAACTCTCTGCAGTCCAGGGGTCTGTAGGTTTGCTCCTCACCAACTGGCTGAATACTTCTGGATCAATTACCAGGCTGTCAAGGGTCACAATCTGATCCCTTAAGACACCAGATTCTGGAGACAGGACAGAGATGTTCCCAGTTAGAGTCTTCCTAAGATTCAGAACTGACCAGTCCAAGTTCCCCAAAGCCTCCACTGCACATATAATACAAGCAACATGGTTAGTACAACAAAGTCAAAAAATCAGTTATGCATGAAATGTAAATGTGCAGGTAAWAGAGTAAAAGGGTTATGAAGACTTTAGTGCAACTGGACTTACTTCTGGAGATCCTCCTGCTCAAGCCACCAGCAGCCAAGTAAAGCTCCACTTTCAGAAGGTCAAAATGAGGCAGCCAGTGCTTAGGAGCAGGGCTTTTGCCTTTTGACCTGGCCCCAAAATCCTGGAACCATTGAAAGGTGGCCTTTTCCTTCTCAGTGGTAAGGCAGCTTGGTGAAAGAGCTTTCCTCTCCAGAGCTTTGTTCCTGGTAAACTCAGTCCTGGCCTGGAAGAGGTAGGGGTGTTTTTCATGTAGAGGCACTCTCAACCACAGCCATTGCTGTGTCCATTTCTTCAGACCCCCAACCAGTGGATAGGAGGTTGCATATGTATCATTGCCACCTTTACCAACCTCTAAGGAGTACCAACTAGTTTTGATTTGGGTCCCCCTGTATGCCTTCAACCAGAATAGAGTCCTGAAAACCCTGGTTGACATCTCCAACTCTAAAAAAGTGCAAACCCABATGAAACTTATAATTCTCTGCACAGCACTAGGAGCCAGCTGAGATAAGCTGATTCCCCATAGTTCAAGTAACTCAACCATAAAGGGGTGAAGAGGGAATCTGACACCTAACTCTAGGTGGGCAGTATAGATAGGGATCCTGAATCGTGGTGGAGAGTAAGCTCTATCTGAGGGGTTAGGGACCTCAAACCAGTATCCAAAGCTGGAACCAAAACCATACAGTTCACCAGCCCTTATATCAAACCTCTTCTCATAAGCCTTCTGAAGGAAATCTGGGTCAAGAGCAGAGTTGGCAGGACCATCATTTTCTTTAATGTCAGCCCTTCTAATAGAGGTCCAGTGGTGATTGTCAGGGTCTAGGAATCTGGTACTCCTAAAGTTTCCCCTCTCATCCCTAGGGGCTTTGGCTCGGGCTCTGGACCATCTGTCCTCAAATGGCCCTGCTTGCTCGTCCTCTTGAGTAATCATGGCAATGCACCTGTCKACCTCCTCCTTCAGGCCATTAGATACAGCCCATTGAACTTCCTCCTCCTGTAGCCTAAGGGGAGTGCTGGTACCACTTGCTATTCCAGACCCTCTGGTGAAGGAGGGAGTACTGCTACTGGGTCCAACTTGGGCAGGTTCAGAGGTGCTAGGTTTAGAGGTTACACTTCTAGCAGATTGACTTCTAACCCTCCTAATTAATGGTTGGGAGTCCTCACTAGGTTCCTCATCAGTTAAGGCAATAGAATCCTCAGACCTATTRTGAGAGTCACTATTTTTGTCCGACATTCTACAATATTCAACCACAAGCCCAAAAGATGCAAAAAGGGAAAAAACGAAGCAAAATCACAAACCACTCTAGACAAAATTAAGGAAAAATTATGACTGGAAGGCATGCAAGTTGAATTCAAGTTTAGAATGGGAGGAGAAATTACCTGATCAATTGGAAAGTGGATACAACGACACTTGATCAAAGGCAGGCAAATCAATCTCCCAGAAAGCTTGTCACGAACAGAAATGTGATTGCCAGGCAGGAGCTTGAGTGAAGAATTTCAAAATTCTCGCCTTGCTATGGTGAATAATGCACTTTGAGTTTAGAGCTGTTGTTTTCTTCTGCTTCTCTTTGTCTCTCAAATTTTTGAAGGTTTGAAATGTAGAGTTGAAAAACGGATGGTGAAGTGACCCGCCATAAATAGGGGAAGAAGCAACCGCCATTAACCCGCACGCAATTGCCATAACTGCTCGTTAGTGGGTGGGCAATCATCACGTGGCAGTAAAGTTCTGAAATTAACTGCCCCAAGTTAAAACCGCCCATTAATCGAGGTTTGCCTGGTAATCTGGGTAGTTATATGGACTTGGAAAGATTCATTGCGAAACCAGGGGCAGACCCTGATAATACAGAGGCCCTGGTAATCCAATGACCCAATGAATCCAGTGACCTGGTAAAGTCACTCTTACCTAACCAGGCCTGGAGGGGGGCTAGTTGTTGGTACATATTACGCCACTAGGCCTAATATCAACCAAGGCCCATATAAGTTAACCCAGTGGGCTTATCAACATGCAAAAGTTAAAGCCCAAAGGAGTAAAAAATGTCTACCAACTAGTCAAACTTAGGTACATGCATTGACACCTACCCTGATAGGATTATGAGCCATTTGTCGCGTTAAGGTTACATTTGACCATGCAAGGTTTAGTATAAAAGGCAGTCTTGGGACACCCAGGTCTGGTAAGTTCACTTGAACAAACACAACCTACTTTCTCTCTCTAAATARAGAACTCCCTGGTAATATACTGACACCTCCATCGAAGGGGCTGATCCTGGGTTYCCCCAGGGTAGTTCACTTGCATTTTGTAGGTTACTGGATAGCAGGCCAAGTCCATCTCCACCAGCACCGGCTCGTTGGCCACTGCCACGTCAGCAGTACCATTTATTGTACCAACAGAAGAGTTTAAAATTTATGATATAAATATAAGTATGGATGTAATAAGAGTGATGTTGCATAGTTTCAACTATTTAGAAATTAGAATTACATTGATCCAATTTTCATATTAGTATATTACACTAAAGTTTCAAGTAGTGGATTAGCATTTTTATTTTTATTTTTTAACCTACAGTTGCTAAAAAATGAAAGACACATTTCACTTGTTGAAATATTTGCAAGAGTTGATGTAGTTGATATGCGAGTTTAAATGGTGATAGAAAATAATGATATTTATCGTGATTGAAGAAGGGAAAGATGGGGTAATTATTATCCCAAATTGAGGGAAACTAATCTCTATTATATAAGTGAAGGGGGGGAGCAATGGTGTCCCCCRTATGAAATTCCAATTTGACCCTTATACTTAACTATTATTACAAAATAAACATTTACTTSTATACATAAACTTGCCAAATTTAATATTCAATCATGTAAAATTCAAAAACACAATTAATGCATAATCCTAAAATAATGTTTGACAAAAAATGAGGAAACTTACTACTGTATTAACTAAAAAAAGACATAGTGAAAAAATTCATATTACTACAACACTTTTTATTTTTATTTATTACTTTTTTTACATAAAAAAATTCCATTAGTTAGAGTATCACAAATTTCATAATTATACGCTTCTATTAATCAAGTACACAATTTATTGTTCACTAAAAAATAAAATACTAAATACTAATAACAAACAACTCATATTACATACATGATAAATCTACATTAATTTAGAGTTCTTATTGAGAAGAAAATTTATAATTATTATGTAATAGAGATTACGAGGGATATTATTTTTTTCCTAATATTTTCTTTATATTTTAAAATAATGGTGCAAAAATTAAAATTTAATGTATTTCGTATACAAAATCATGCACGCATCGCGTGCAAAGAATACTAGTATCTTATGGTGGAGGGGGTAACTATTTCCCCTCAAATGAGGTTAATAGTTCCCATTTCCCTCTCACTAACACCAGTTTATTCTCCCTAGGCTATCACCACTTTATCCCTTTATTTTTACCCCTAAACATCTTTGTTTTCTCTAGTTTGGCTCGTATTACCAATTTAATACACTACCCCTGAGGATGTTTTAAAAGGAATACTTACTTATTGAGCTAGTAAATTTCAATTGATATGTACTCCCTCCGTATTGCAATTCTCGCAACACTCGTATTAGTGAGTGTTAACTTCTTAAATATGGGTAATCATGATTAATGGAGAGTCATGTGATGAAGTAAGGTTGACTAGTAGTACTTTTTTTGAGAGAGAAGACATAAAAGACAAATGCATTGTACTAGTGGTCCCAAATAAAGATAATGATGTGTTTAATTTGATGGTTAAAAGAAATAATAAGGGTGTTTTAGTAATATCAACATTAAAAACTTACCAAAAATAGAAAGAAGTACAAGTGTTACTAGAATTATGTTACACCCATTTTTAGAAAATCTTACGAGAAGTACGATACGGAGGGAGTATTTCAATTGAAGCCCACTCTCTCTTGAGAATTAACAATATGTAATGTTTSTGCAGTAGAAGTATGCAAACAAAAACTCTGCTTGTCAATCTCATCCCTTTTGCTGGAAAAATTATTTAGGTTCGACATTGGTTACTTGGACTAAGAGTATACCATGAATTGTCCAGGTAATTAATGATTAAAAAACCTCCACTCCTTTGCATATAAGGAATCTTTATTTTTTTTAGGAAATTTTGTCAACAAATACTTTTTAAAAGACTATTTTTTAACAAAATCACCTTATATAAATTTTGTTTAATTAAATTACCTTTTTTTACAATTTTGTTTTGATAGCACCACCTAAAACTAACACCGTTAGTTATTCTATTAGTTTAACCCAATTTCTTTCATTTTCTACTCCTTTTTTTTGACGACATTTTCTACTCCTTAAATGGCATAGTCTTTCCCTCTATATGTAATTTAATGATTTTACCTTATTAAACACCTCAATTTTTTCTATTTGGTGGTGTTGAAGATTTTATTGCAAACTTTTATAGGGGCAAAATAATGGAATAACTAACGGTGTTAGTTTTAGGTGATGCTGTCAAAACAAAATTGTGAAAAAAGGTGTGTTAATTTTAATGTTTTTTTATATAAGGTGATTTTGTTCAAAAAGTATTCTTTAAAAGGTGATTGTTGACAAAATTTCCTAATTTTTATTTGGAGCATTTTTGTTGTTGGCATATGAACGCCATTGGAATTGTGTAGGGATAAGAAATTGATATACTTGTAGAATGACACACGGATAAGCAATTACTAGTATTTTTTTTATTTGCTCAATTAGATTATTGATATACTTTTAGGGTTTTTAGGATTTTTTTTAAAAATTATGTTTTGATGTAGATGCTAAATTAGTGCTACTTATTAAGTTATTGTATATTACATTTATCTTGAATAAATAAATATAATTTTTGGAGTAAGATTTGGTTTGTCGAATTCCTTCATATTATACTAGTTTTTTTAGCACGCGATGTGTGCTTGACATGTTAAAATTTATGTTAATAATAAATAATTATATGAAAAGTATTTGATTACTAATAGTCGTTGACTATAAATAAAGAAAAGAAATAGTCGTGAAGTGCCACGGGAAATCCTTGTCCACATATCCTTCAAATATTGGATCAAAGTGATCCATGTGGCAAGCGCTGCTGTTTAAATTAATCTGGACCGAAATGGGACGGAGAACTGACGTTCTTACACTGAAACGATAGTAAGAAACACAAGGAAGTACGAATGGTCGACAAGTGTCACACATCCAATGGTTGCCTTGGTTTTTGAGGGATTGCCTATAAATACCCCGAAAAACCATATTTATGGCAACTACATTCTCCTAGCAATTATTGCATCTAACTTCCAACAACTTGAGAACTTATCTCACTACTTTTTCTCACTAGCCTAGCACTTTCATTCCCTTAAATCTGTACTTACTTAAGCATCGGAGGGGAGATAATCCAAATAGGATTATTCTCCTTTTTGTAGGTGTCAGGCCAAGCTTGTGGTGCTAGGAGCAAGGTGTAAGCAAGCATTGACCAGGAGACCGGAGGTAGCCATGACTCGTACATTTGTCCAATAGAAGGTCAGCTCTCTCGAGGTAGCATTGAAGGGAAGCCTCCACCCCTCTCTCAACCTAGAAGCTAGGGAAATATTGTAGCTAGGACACGTCATCCCCAATTACTTGCTACAACATTTGGCGCCGTTTGTGGGGAGACAATCAGAAATGGCTTCAGGAGATGACCAAGCACGACAAAGGATGAACACACCTCCATCTTCTGAGAAGTAAAATAACCCAAATGGGGAAAACTAACTAGCTGCAGGCTCCACTTTCCAAGACGGGCTGGAGGACAACACTAATTTGTCACTCCAAGACTTGGATAGTAGGTACATTTCCCATGAGGTACTTAAAGACGAAATTAGCAAAGGGGTAGACGAAATATATATGGGAACGTTTTTCCCAGCAAGATGAGCTTAAGGCTAGACTTGACGCTCTCCAAGCGGAGAATGCACGCTAGAAAGCCTTGCATGCAGGCAAGTCTTAGGTGGGTGACTAGCAGTGAAGCTCCTGGCAAGTCACAAGCTCTGGAGTACAACACTTCCGTTGTCCCCAATCTCAGAACCGTCAAGGTTAAGAATCCAACACCGAAAGGTAAACTTGTTTCCACAGAGCTCATTACTTTGGAACGAGAAAAAAGTCAAACTAGGAGGTATCGTAGCACTCCTAAACCAGCTAACACAGCGGCTACAGCCACCAAGGCTGCCTCTAGCAAGGGAGGACCGTATAGGTTTGATGAAGCCTATATTGAAGATGATGTCTCTTCTTGAGAAGAGCCAGAGGATGTTAGAACCCTCATTGAGAAGAGGAAGCAGGATCGAGAAGCCTCCTTAATGGATGCTCGAAAGATTATCGAGACCAAGAGGGAAAGGAACCAGGACGCCAGGCTGATCTTYGACAAAAAGAGAACCAAGAGGCTTAAGCAAGCCGCTCGACATTAAGAAGAACATTCACTCACTGGTTCCACGCTAGTGTGCACGGACCCATCTCATCGTTGTTTTAGAACACATGGTCCTTCTCATAGCACATCTGGCCAGACAATTCCGAGATCACATTGCTAGGAGCCAGAGGTCCGTTCCCACCAACGTGGGGGGTATCACCAAAGTGGTGCTCACCTAGACAGGGGTTACGGTCAACCATCCCAAAGGGTGACCAGGGGGATGCAAGCGCTCTCCTTGACTGACAAGAATCCTTTTTCTCCCTCCATCCTTATGGCAACTCAATCTCAAAAGATCAAGTTTCCTTCTATTGATGCATATGATGGAACTACTGATCCAAATGATCACTTGGCAATGTACAAACATCTCATGCTAACTACCCAGGACGATGATGCGACTTGGTGCAAGTACTTCCCAGTGACCCTCAAGGGACTGGCCCAAAGGTGGTTTAGCGGTCTTCCAACAGGTTTTATTCATAACTTTAATGAATTGACAGTTCTTTTTACTCATCATTTCATGGCTCATCGCTAAGAACAAAAAAGTAGCTTGCACTTGAGAAGAATTCAACAACGACCTAATGAAAGCTTGAGAAGTTATGTCAAATGCTTCAACAATGAGACTCTCCAGATCCCAGACCTGCCAGACCGAGTGATCCTAGACAATTTCTATCGTGGGCTGGATAGTCCTTTCAAGTTTCAAATGGTAAGGCAAAGGGTAGGGGACTTGAATGAAATGATGAGAGAGGCAGAAGCATGGATCCATGTCGAAGAGGTCTGTGCAGTTAAGAAGGCCAAACAAAAAGTGACTCCTCCTTCCTCAAAACATCAAAGCAACCATGCGCATCGAAGTGGTGCTCATGACAAAAAGAGGTCTGACACCTGGAATATAGAAGAAGAGGGAATGTCATAGAAAGCAACAACCAGGAAGAAAAGAAAGTTCAGCTACACCCCAACAGTTGAATACACCAAGGATCTCTTCCAGGTCTACAAAGAAGTGAGTCGAGATGTCCACATCGAAGATCCTCCCCCATTCAAAACTGAAATGGAAAAGAGGGACAAGTCCAAGTACTGCAAGTATCACAAGGAGCCTGGACATGTCACCGATGATTGCTACACCTTGCAACGAACTATGGATCGTCTAGCACATCAGGGCAAGGTGAAGAAGCATTTGATTAAGAGGTTCTTGAAGAATTCCCCCTCGGCTGAGGGTGCTCCAAATGAGGAAAATTCTGATTCCGGAATCGTCCACACGATCTCCAAGGGTTTTTCTGCAAGAGGTCCAACGGCCAAGGGTCAACTAGACTATGCAAGGACTCCTCAACAAGTAATGATCCTCGATAAAGAGAAGGAAAAATTCCTAGACATTCTCATTTGCGAGAACGATCGTGGGGAGGTAAGCACCCCCCATGATGATCCTCTCATGGTCGAAATGAAGGTGGCAGATAAGCGTGTTTGTCGCATTCTAATTGACACGGGAAGCTCCTCCGACATCATAAGCTTTGAGTGTCTTCAAAAACTGAAGTACAACGATGACGATTTGGTGCCATGCCATAACCCCATAATTGGTTTTGGCGGTGGCATCATTCATCCAGTAGGAGTGGTCACCCTTACCTTACGATTAGGAAGGGAGAACGTTTGTAGGCACTTGAGAGTAAAGTTCCTGGTGTTCAAAAACATGACGGCCTARAACGTTATCATTGGTCGACCAACACTTAATGCCTCCAAGTCTGTGGTGGTCACACATGTAATGTTGATGAAATTCATAAGTGACGAGGGCAAGGTTGGCATAATCTACGGAGATCAGCAAGTCGCTTGATAGTGCTATCTAACCACCGTCAAGCCACTTGCTGGGGGCAAGGATAAGGATGTGCCGAAAACTTCAAAACAAGGGGCCAACAAGAAAAGGAAGTCAGGGAAGGTGTTGATGGTTCATGGCACCCACCAAGAAATGATGGCTATACATGGTTAGATTGCATCCATATCTCGTCCAGAGCCAAAGGGTCAGCAAGAGGACTTTGCTATAGATCCCACTTTCTAGGGAGGACGACCAAGGTAGGTGACGCTATGAGTGACAAATTGGGGCAAGAGGTCAAAGACTTGCTAAGAGAATACAAGGATGTCTTTGCCTTCTCAACAGAAGAGATGTCAAGGCTCGACCCAAAGATCGCCCAGCATAGCCTAGACGTTGACCCCACATTCAAACCGATCAAGTAAAAGAAGAGAACCTTGGGGCCAGTACGAAGCAAGGCAAATGACGAGGAAGTGAAAAAATTTCTAGATGTCGGGTTCATTRGTCCATGRCAATATCCGAAGTGGTTGGCCAATGTTGTGTTAGTCCCGAAGCCAAATGGGACATGGAGAATGTGTGTGGACTACATAAATCCGAACAAGGCTTGTCCAAAAGATAGCTTCCCACTTCCAAAAATTGACAAGTTAGTAGATTCTACAGCGGGGCACGAGGCTATGAGCTTCGTAAACGCTTATTCAAGGTTTCATCAAATCCCTCTCAAGGAGGAAGACCAAGACAAGACAACCTTTGTCACTGACAATGGGTTGTATTGTTACAAGGTAATGCCDTTRGGCTTGAGAAATGCCCCTGCTACCTTCCAAYGATGTGTAAACCCCATCTTCGCTAAGCAGCTTGGAAGGAATGTAGAAGCCTACATTGATGACATGATCATCAAAAGTAAGAAGAAGGAAAATCATGCCAAGGATCTACGAGAAACTTTTGACACCTTGCGTCACTTTGGCATGAAGCTGAATCCGAAAAAGTGTGTACGGGGTTACTTCTGGCAAGTTCTTGGGGTTCTTAGATGATGAAAGAGGTATCGAGGCCAACACTAACAAAGTAAAAGCTGTCCTGGACATGCAATCGCCCCGAAATATGAAGGAAGTACAAAGGTTGACGGGTTGCCTAGCAGCACTCGGAAGATTTCTCTCCAAMTCTGGAGATAAGTGCCAATATTTCTTCAAGGCAATCAAGAAGAGTGCCAAGTTCGAATGGAGCAAAGAAGTTGAAGCAGCCTTTGTCAAGTTAAAACAACACTTACACTCTCTTCCAAGGTTGGTAAGCCCCATGAAAGGAGAAACTTTGTACATGTATCTCTCAGTCTCAGAACATGCCTTGTCGGCCGTGTTGGTGGCTGAGAGAGAAGGAGCTTGATTAGTGCTTATTTTACCTATATTTTACCTCCATATTATATCTTATTTGAATAAATTATTATATTTATTATGATTATTCTATCTTTTTGGCTAATATGAATATTTTAGTGATAAATTATTTTACTTGTGAAAAACGGTCCATTTAATTGTGTTTGGTATTTTATTACTTATTAATTATATTTCTTATATTATATGATAATTTAAATGGGCCTAATTTATGTGTTATAGGTTSGACTTGATGATAATKAAAGAGGCTAGAAGGAAAAGAAAATCAAGATTCATAAGCTTAGAAGCTACGTTGGAGTGCAGAAGAAGAAACTAAAAAGAGGATAAATAATWAAAGAAGATAACAACAACTCAGCATGAGACAACGAATTCTAGGATAAAGAATTAAAGATCCGAAAGTCTTGCAATTTTATCTAATTGTATAGCTACGATGATATTAATTAAGGAGTATATATAAAATTAAGAGGAGACTTACCGGGGGGGGAGGAGAATAAGGAGGAGTGTATATATATTGAAGATTACACGCACAAAGGGGCAGAGGAGCGAAGTAGACGCATAAGACGAGTGGCACAAAGCCATGCAAGAGAGCAGAGCCGAAGGAGCAAAACGAGTACGAACTGGACGCGATTCGTTTATTCGGGAGTTTTAATCTGTTCCTTCCTCAATTTATTTATTTAATTGTTAAACTTTGAATAATTATTATGTCGAATATTAATTTTTCATTGTTATACTTAGATTACTTTGATCACTGTGTCTTGCTAAATTTCATTGTTCTTGGTTAGGGATGTAGTTTTTTTTATTATTCTATCAATGTTTTGAATTATTTGTTTGGGTTTGATTTATATTATTGCAATTTGTTAATCTTCTTATTATTTCATATAATTAATCCGGCCAATTGATTATATGTCTAAGGTATTGAATTATTAGCGGAAGTGAAAGTTTAATATTAGTTCGGGGGATTATCAAACGTCAAGTAGTATAATTTTAGGAATAGTTATACACTTGGGGTGGTCTTTTATTTGAATTCCTGTTCTTAATGAGTTTATGTCAATTATTATGATCACGGAAGTAGACYTAATATTGATATAGATATACGTATTCTACCTTGGGAGAGGAGATTATATACTTTAGGAAATTCGATCATTGCAATATAGATGTGTATAAGAGACAGACTTTGATCACTATGTCTTGCTAAATTTCATTGTTTAAGGTTAGGGATGTAGCTTTTTATTATTCTATCAATGTTTTGAATTATTTGTTTGGGTTTGATTTATATTATTGCAATTTGTTAATCTTGTTATTATTATTTCATATAATTAATCCGGCCAATTGATTAAATGTTTAAGGTATTGAATTATTAGCGAAAGTGAAAGTTTAATATTACTTTGTGGGATTATCAAGCATCAAGTAGTATAATTTTAGGAATAGTTATACACTTAGGGTGGTCTTTACTTGAATTCCTGTACTTAATGAGTTTATGTCAATTATTATGATCACGGAAGTAGACGTAATATTGATATAGATATACGTATTCTACCTTGGGAGAGGAGATTATATACTTTAGGAAATTCGATCATTGCAATATAATATTTCAAGCCTACAATTAATTTATATTCAAGAAATAGAATAATAATTGGTGAAACCCGAAACCTAGAACTACTTCTCATACTTGTTAGACTTTTAACGCTTTTAATTAGTTTAATTAATAAGTTTCCCAATTGTTTTAATTGTCTAAATAATATTAGAATTTCTTAATTTGGTACTGTTGTAGCAAGTACTCGCTTGGCAAGCTACAAGATTTCCTCTGCTGCAGGGTTGAGAGATGGGTGGAGGCTTCCCGTCAATGCTACTTCGAGGGAGCTGACCTTGGATTGGAACTCGACGTRGYCTTGYCACTTCAAGTTCCTCGACGCTCCTTAGCACCTGCAAGAAGGAGAATAATCCTTTTCGGATTATCTCCCCTCCGATGCCTAAGTAAGTAAAGGAAGGAGGAAAGTAATAGATGCAATTGAATGTAGAGAGAAGTTAGAGAGATAAAGTTCTATACTTGCTTAAGTATGAATTCAATGCTCTCAATGTATGAAAAATTGTGTGTGAAAATGAAGTCTCTCAAGGGGTATTTATAGGCTTTTGCCTTGTACCTTGAGGGCTTGGATGCGTGACACTTGTCACCATCCTAAGCGTTGATTCATCTGTATGCTTGCTTAAGCTGTTTCATTTACGGAACTGGTCCGGTTTTGAACAGAATGAGGATCCACTAGTCTCTTGACACGTGGCATTGATCCTTGAGCCACATTGGACTCTTGTGATCATTTTTATGTCGACACGTGGCTTTARGTGCCACATCATTTGCCCCTCAAACGGTTCCAATACGCTTGTATTGGAAGGGTTTGATAGCAACTTCAATGTCGGAAGCAGAATATGAAAAGTTCCTCGATTTTCGTGCCAAGGTCTATGAAGCACCTCGACATCTGTACCCAATTCATCGGAAATGCTGCATTGATTCTCGGATTTTGTGTCTTGGGAATGAAATTGTATTAGGTATGGTGGTTTGAAGATAAGTCCATCAATCCAAACCCAATCTTGGATCATTAGATCTTATGGCTTGTTTACTTTTGGTTTGGGCTTGTTCTGCAAGCTCCTAACCATTTGATGTCTGCTTATTCCATGAGGAGCAAAGGGTCAGGCTTTGGTTGCTCCCTTGGGCTTTCGTTGCCAGGCCCAATACATTAAACCCTTTTCTGCTTTTCCCGCTCAAACTTTCAGAATTTGAATTCGAAATCCAAGCCCACCAACCCTAATTTTTCTCTATAAATAGGGGGTTGGGAGGAGAGAGAAAATGTTGTTTGAAAGCATTTGTTTCCCAATTTTCTCTCTTCTCTCTCTAGACTTCATATAGAATTCTCTCTCTCTCTTCTTCYGTTGYAAGTGAAGCTTCGAGGTTCGCAACTTTCAGGCTTCTCAGATTCTTCTTCGACACCAATTCCTTCGACAAGAATTTCTTTGGTTCGCCAGTACAAGGTATAGTTTTCCTTCGAATTTTTGATTTTTCTCATTCTTTTTTACAAAGTAATAACAACGGCCTCGTCTTCGTCGTCGAGCCCTAATAAGTCGGATGTTGGGGGCTTCGAAGAGCCCAGGCCAACATCTCCAGGATCTGTTGAGACCCAGGGTTCTTCGATTCCCCAATATCGTTCTTGCGAACCTTCACTGAATAAATTCCCGACCAATACTTCTCTCCTTGTGCAGGATTTTAACATGCCAAGGGTGAAACAAATAGCCTGGGTTCTAGGCAGTAATAGTAGGCAGGATAGAACTGGCGAAGGACCTTCGTCTTCGCATAATGACGATGAGACAAATGACATTATACCTGAGTTTTTTGACCTTGACGTTTCGACGGAGGACGTTTTGGTTGACCCTCCGCAAGCTATCCCAGTACCTGCGAAGACTCGCAGTTACCCTACTCCCGAATCTTTCAAGGTTCGTGAGGGATAGATTGCTGAACTAATCGCGAACAAGGCGGCTTACAGCACCATGCTTGGAATTAGGGGCCAAGGCCTTGAACTGATAATCCCAAAGAAAGGGGATCGCATTGTGGATGCGCCTGAAGGCACCTTCGCCATTTATAAAGATGTGGTGGACCTTGGACTAAGGGTGCCTGTCAGGAGATTTTTTCACCACCTCCTAGCTGCCTATGGAATAGGCTTATCGCAATTAACACCCAATTTGTGGGTTCACATTCTGGGATACTTCGCCACTTGCAAGGCGAGAGGGTATTCCCCTTCTGTTCGCGTCTTTGTGCGAATGCATACATTGAGCAAGAACAATAAGTGCCTTTATGGCTGGTATCAATTGGCAAACCGCGAAGGTTATATGACCGCCTTCGACAAGCCAAACAAATTCAATGTCTGGAAGACAGACTTTTTCTACCTTCGCTCRGCCGAAGAGGGTGAGAGCAAGGTTCTAGCTGCGTGGACAAGGACTCCTAATTCGATGAAGTCTCACGAATTGGGGACCCTTACTAAAAATGAGGAGAAGCAGTTGAAATACTTCACCTCGAAGCCTGTTATCCTTAACGATGGGGCAACTAAGGATCACATTCCTAAGTACTGGCTCCCATTCAATGAGTTCTTCGTCAATGTTGACTTCCTTATGGCCTTCTCCTTAATGGATGGCACTAGGGACGAGAGAGGTAGCTTCGCATTTCTTTACGTTCGATCTCCCATGTATTCGTGCTTACTAACTCTATGTGGTTATTTCCATCGCAGCTGCTACTTACGACAGATTGCTTGATATCCAAAAAGGAATAATGGACAAAAAAGACTACGATACCCTTGCTGCGGAGGCTAGGTACCGCAGTTTGAAGGAGAAAAACAAAGACCGTGCTGTAAGTTACCAACACTTATGTTTTTTCTTTTGAACTTTTAAGAGGGAAGTTGCGAACGTACACTCCAGGTTTACACTGGTTTACTTCGCACTCTTCCCTTTACACCTTTCTCTTCTGCAGTTGGTTGGAGACCTGCGAACGTTCACTTCATTGCCTTTTTACTGGTTTTGCTTCGCAGCTTTTCTTTCAATAGTTTCAATTGAGGGGATTGCGAACGTACACTCCAGTGTTTGTCTTAAAACTCGTTCGCATGTTTGTCCCATCAGCATTAGAGGTAGGTTCGCCATTTTTGGATGGTTGCGAAGGATTCATCATGGTATTTACCCTTGTGATCTTTCGCACTTCCTTGATGTAATTGGCGAATGCAAACTGCAGTGTGCATTGAGTGTACGTTCGCAACTCCCTCAAGTTGTTGGAGGTACTGCGATCGTACACTTCAGTGTTTATCTTAAAAAACACGTTCGCCCTTCCTTGATGAATTTGGCGAATGCAAAGTGCAGATACAATGAGGTGTAGTCGCAACTCCCTCAAGTGTTGAGAGGTATCTGCGAACGTGCACTTCAGTGCTGCTTGGATTTTCCTTCGCAGTCTTCACTCCTCTTCTTGATTGTTTAGCGAAGGGAAAGTGGGGGATACACTGAAGTGTACGTTCGCAACTCCCTCTTGTCTTCTGAAGGGGAATTTGCGAACGTGTGCCTCAGTGTTTACTGAGGTCTCACTTCGTGATCTTTCCTGTTCCTCTTCTTATTGTGCGAAGGAAATACGGTTTGTATGCAATAGTGTACCTTCGCACATACCTTTGGGTGCCTTGCGAAGGCCTTTAACACTTTATATTGTATGAGTCTAACACTTGTGAAATTTCTTGTGTTTTAGGATCTTCCCAAGCCTTCGATCGTAATCTTGAAGATCAAGTGACGCGACGGTCGTGCCAAGAAAACCACGAAGGATACTCCTACCAAGGAGGCTGCTTCGCCTCGCGTGGTGAGGGTCGATTCTGATGACCCTGGTGATGTGGGGAGAGCTTTGGCAACCCCAGTTTCAAGGACCAGCGATTCACAAGCTGGTGCGAAGAGGAAAGCCACTTTGTAGGACACCGGTACTTCTTCGAAGTACCGGAAACCTTTGTTTGTATCTCCCATCCGGGAGGTACCTTACACCAATGATGATCCTGGTGAGCATTTTAATTATGRGAACACCTATGAGCGAAGGTCTAAGAGTTCCCATGATACTCCCCTTCGCTCCAACAGATATCCATTAGACATTGGCGATGATACCGAAACTGTCGACAAACTCCTGACCTTCGTCCAAATAATGACTTTGCAGAGTATGTGGACATCAAAGGTGATGACGACGAAGCTGCTAGTCGTCAACAGACCGAATTCCAGCAAGCCTTCTTCCCTCACCACGACTATGTGGGAAACGTCGAAGATATTGACTTTTCGAAGTTTAATATCGACGATGAAAACGTCGTTCCTCCCTTGGTTTCTCCACCATTTCCAAGGGTTCCTCGTGCTGCCACTGCGAAGCCAGACAAAGATATTCATCTAGGCTTAAGGCAGCACTTCGCCAAAAAGCATCCAACCGTTGCTGAAGACCCGGCGAATGACCAGGCGAAGGACGAAACTTGGATCGAAGAGGAGGACGACCTATTCCTCAGAGCTTCGTAGAACTTTCCAACTCCTAACAAGCGAAAGATGCTTAAGCAGATGGTGAAGTGTGCTCCTTCGGAGTATCTAGACACCCTGCGTGGTCTAGACGAAGGCTCTGCTGGAGCCATCAAAGGTTGCTTGGCTGAGGTAATATTCTTTTGATACTTAGTCAAATTTCAGTTCTTCATTTTCTTTTCTGCATCACTTAACTCCTTCGATTTGAATTTTCCTTCGCAGGCCATGGTGAGGGTGGATGGACTAGCGAAGGCCATCCGCCATTATAGGAGAGAGGCGAAGTACAAGGACCTGCTGTATCAAGAGGCGAGTGATTACATCACCCAGCAGACTACCGCCATTGCCCTTGACAACTCCGAAGCTAACTGGAGATTGTCGATCGAGCTTGCTGAGACTCAGCGAAGCTACTCCCAAGCCCTTCGAGTTTACAAGAAGGCGAAGGATGAGCTTGAGTCTCTTAAGAAGGAGAAGGCCAAGTCTGCTGCGGAGGAGAAGACTCGCTTCAATGCTGCAGTAGCTGCGAAGGTGAAGGCAGAGCTTGAATCCAGCCAAGCGAAGCTTGAGGCCGAACTGAAGGCCAAATATGAGGAAGAGCTTCGAAAGGCGAAGGAGACTGCTTCGACTTTTGCCACTGCCCTTTCTACCCTTTAAACAGAGCATCAAACTTTGCAAGAAGAGGTGGAGACGAAGGTGACAGAGTCCAAAGAGAAGGGGATTAAAGAGATGAGAGCTCTCATCGCCGATGCTTGGGAGCTTATGCCTATTAAGGACGATTACCCCTTCGCAGTCCTCGAAGAACGTCTTAACTATGTCGAGGAGTGTGCCCTAATCGACAAGCTCCCTTCTCCTCGACCTGAAAAGCCTCAACCAAACTTTGTGTATGTATTTGAGGATGACGACGAAGAGTAGAGCCTTCGCTTCTTCCCCAGCCTTCGCCGAAGTTGTCATCTTGCCTTCTCTTTTGCCACTTTATATTGTATATTTATCTAACTCCTTAGAGCATTTTGATGTAATTTGACACTTAGCAAAGACTTTGATGTATCCAACTATTTGATACCAATGGATCGAAGCCACATGTGTTCCCTTCCTAATTTAATTTGGGRGCTTCACCATTTTTGATATCGATATTGTCCTTCTTCGCATGATTTTATTTCGATATGTCTGTCTGCTTCGCCTTTTTCTTTATCGCTTTGCTTCGCATTATCCCCTTGCCCCTGTATATCTTTGTAAGCCTTAATTGATTGGAAAGATTTACAAATTCAGGTGACCTTCGCAGATGACCTTTGAATAGGCAAAGCATGCCTTCGCAATTCCGTTGGCGTCCTTTAGTATGCGAAAAAAATAGGTGGATACACTGAAGTGTACGTTCGCACCTTCCTCCTTGCCCTCATCTCTGCGATTAGAAATAGATGGACACACTGAAGTGTACGTTCGCACCTTCCACCTGACCATGAATGTTGTGTTTTTCACACGAAATCTCTAAGTTTATAAATGAGAAAGAATTGATTGACTTGAGACCTAATAGGGGTGTCAAGTCAATCAATCATACTGATTGCCCTTAAACTTGGAGATTGAGTGATCTTTTCTTCAAATTTTCACCTGCCAAAGTAATACATTTACTAAATCAAATAAAAATATATTGAATTAAAATAAAAAAATGAAATTGTAATAGTTAAATAATTAAAGTAAATATGTCATTAACAAGCAAGAGAAGAAGATCATGTCAGAATCTAAGAAGAGACCTCGACACCTCCACACTTTGGCATAACTAAACCAAGAGGTGTGTTTGGAGTACGTCAGGGATTTTTGGATTCTGGTTGATGAACGGGCATAGAGCAAGATTCCCGATAAGGTCAAGGAATCCTAGACAGGCAATCCTCGAGAAGCGTCAAGGAAGTACCAAAGTACGGGATGCTTGCATGTTGGGAAGATTTCTATCAATCAGGATAAATGTCCAATACTTCTTTCGAAGCCATCAAGAGGTGTTAAGTTAGATGAGTGAGAAGCCGAACGGCATTTGTAGGAAGTGGGCCGCGCCTTCACGATATAGCGTAGCGCCGCTTGTAATAATCGAGGTTGCTTTTGCGTGGTGAGCCACGAATCCGCACTTGCGGTCGTTGGCCGTAGTTTTTGTTTGCGGGTCGAGTGGGGAAATCGCACCGTGCCTAGAAAGGTTATTCATGACGCCCGAAACGTTGGTGCCAAAACAATGCCCCACGTCATCACGTAACCATCGTGGGTTCGGACATGGTACGATCAGATCTGTAACCAATTGCCCCGCATGAGCGGCCCTATTCGTCCATGTAACTTCCAATTAACAACGATTATTGGATGCACACAATTACTTTTAGACCTTAGAATGCGAAACATAACCCTAAAATTACTATGAAGTGTGTTAACTATTATGCACACGAACTACCTACTAAGAAATTGTGACACTTTGTATTATCAGTTAGAAAACGTCCTAACAGGTCCATAGTTAATCCTGAATTAAATAGATTCACA
Organism: Bassia scoparia; assembly: GCA_008642245.1. NCBI lineage: Eukaryota > Viridiplantae > Streptophyta > Magnoliopsida > Caryophyllales > Amaranthaceae > Bassia > Bassia scoparia. The sequence goes on from SNQN01001078.1 coordinate 103,746, forward strand.
TTAATTCCGTCTTGTTAGCAAATATACAAAGTTATACAACAATTATAAGAGCCAGAATATGAAGTGCATTAACTTCAAAGTATATGCAAAATTCTTACCCTAAATCTGCAAAGGGGAAACAAACTTAGTTTGATAAAGAAAATGAAACGATCCTCTACGCCTTGAATCGCTACACGAAAACAGAAACATTTAGTCCATGATAAAACGCCAAGCGCAATGGATCTTTCGCCTTGGAATGCTATACAAAAAAAATAAAGAATTGTTAGTATTGACAATGGGAATAATAATGAAATGAAACCAAAAAATAGACCCAATGAAACCTTGCAAACATTGTGAAACACTACATATTTAATGAAGCAATTTAAAAGTGAGATTTCAATTGTTTAATTACATTAAAAATCAAACGATGTTAGTCAATTAAGAAAGTGAGAGAATTATTGGGTGACTAAGTAGAATTCAAACTTTGTTAATGCTTTGTTGATTCGAAAGAAATCGATGCTTTGGAACTAAAACGAATGTTTATAAGGATTTTGAGTTGTTTTAGCAGAAGAGAGAGAGAGTGCTAGGGCATATGAAGTGCGTGTGAAAAAAGTCTGAGAGCGTAGAAGTATGTTAAAATCGATGTACGGACGAGCAACGCAAGAGTATTTATTAGCACGAGCAATACTGAGGAAGCAAATACCCTGCGTATATACGCTCAGATGAGCTATATACGCTCCTATGGGGAGCTATAAACGCTATCCTGAGCGTTATACGCGCTTCACTTTCCATTAACTTTTGCATTTGTATTCTTGTGAGCGTATTACGCTCCTGTTGAGCGTATATACCCCTGTATTGACTTATATACGTCATCATGCGTGCATACGCTCAATGATTCTTATATATTTCCAAACTCGAAATATTTTGCATTCTACGATTTATGTGATTTCCCTATCACGCACCTAACACCCTTGCTCTCCAAGCAAGATTAGATTTCTAGAGTCCACGTATTCGGAGTATTTTCTAATTATTCAGTATTTCTGCGTTTTGCCGCATCTCTCCCATTGCAAAATTCATAGGAAAAATCATAGAAAATCAGAAAAAAAAAAAAAAAAAAAAAAAAAAAAAAAAAAAAAAAATCATTTAAAAATACTGGCGGATTCAGAAAAATGTGACGGAAGATGAAAATCAAAAAGCCAATGAGAATCGCCTTTGAAAACCTTTGAAAACTTTCAGAAAACGAAAAGAAATATTTGCCTTCTTTACCTTGCTCAAGATTTCCGAGTACGACCTTGCTCATTTCAACTTTCGTGAAGTCAAAAGCATACTTTCTGATTCGAAAACAAACGCGAACCGGTATGTTTCATCACGATTACTCTGGACACATTTCATGTCTACACATTCCAAACTTTCAAGGGACATCTCAACTCCCTGTCCAGTCTAAGTAAGCAAGAACGGAGAACATTATATATTGTACCTTATCCGGTGCTAACATGCTGTATGCGGCTGTTGTAGCTGAAAGAGGAAGGAACCAGGTGCCAGTCATATTTGTAAGCACTCTTGCAAAGAGAAGAAATGTATTGCTACAGGCGGAAAGTTTGGTCTGCTCTCATGATGGCTAGTAAGAACTTTCCTCTTTGCAGCTCATAGGATCGTGATCTACACCGACCAGCCCATATAGAACAACCTTGACAAATTAGGAAGTCATCGAACTGCTGAAATGCCATGCTTTGAATGTTTTCAACGGTAACCTAGGAAAGGCCAAAGTCAGGCAATGGCGATTTCTGTGATTAACAAGACCCCACGTTGAAACTCACGATGTTTGGACGCTATTGTGGATGGATCTTCTCACCCAAACGACTGTGTGCAGTGTCTTGTTTAAGTCTCCGAAGAAGATTACGTTGATACGCCTTGGTTTAGTCCAGACGTCAAACAACGAGCGAGTATAAGCTTAGTAGCCGGATCGAATGTTTAAGGTAGCTGGGGCCGAAAAATGATGCATGCTGATTCCAATCGGTGTTGCCAGGTAAGTGGAGAATATGAGCAAGGATGAGAACATGATTCGCTTTGAGATGGGTAAAAGGGAAACGGGGGTTTAGACAATTTCAATCTGACAATGTCCCGTCTGAAAATAATCAAGCGTCTTATCAAGTTGGCCAGCTCTACAACAGGGGATCCCCAGGTTCTGTCTCTAGGGAGGTAAAGGACCGAAGAGTATAGAGAATTAGGAGGTTCACTCATTGACCGTGAAGCATTGGATGGATGGAAATGATCGAGTACACTACAGATTATCCCTAGATCAAGAAGCGAAAAATGTGAAGGTCGGGATTCCTTGGTTTTTATTGGGAGACATATAACAAGAAGTCTCTTCATCCCGTCCTCAAATGTCATCACGCCTGTGAAAAGTGGCAGAGTCTGGATTGATTATTTCAAGACAATGTGGTTTATATTGGCACGGGCGTTAGCGAAAAAAAACTCTCCGTAACGATATTACTGGCGTCGTTCGTGGGTCCATGAATGTCAGAAATGCTCTTAATGTCAAATTCATGACTTTCTCGGAAACCAGCAACCTCCGTCTCCGTTTTTATCACCACTACCCTCGCGAATGGGGGTAGACATATTGGACCTTTTCCCCCAAGCCTGGACCAAAAAAATTTCTGATTGTACATGGATTATTTCACCAAGTGGGTGAAGCAGAGCCAATGAAGGAAAACACAAGTCCAAGTGAAAAAAAAAAAAATTCTCTGGAAGAATTCTCACAAGATTTGATTGTCGCATCCATGTATTGATAACGTCCGACATTTGATCCACTTTTCCACTAACGCGTTATCAATCAGGCATAAGTCGCCCCACTTGCGTCTGACTCATCCACAACCACTGGGTAGGTGAATCGTTCAACAAATCATCTGCACGGAATAAAAAGAAGTGCCGGACCATGCCAAGGATATGCTTGAAAACCTCTACAAGTATTGGCTCCATAGGACCTCACACAGATTTCAACAAGGGAACCCCCTTCACTGGTTGATCTGTGATGTGCTTCCAATTAATTACGAGCCTACGTGCGTTATGTCTATTAAGAGGAATTGGAAGCGATGAGGCACAATCTGAAGATTCGGAAGTCAGGGGCAACGCACTTTTCGACAACAGATATATAAGATCAAGTGTCTACGGACACAACAAACGGTGATCATAGACCATTCAGTGGGAGAATCTGGTTAAGGCAAGATGAGCACGGATCGAGCAAGGAGGAAGCAAACTAACCCCAACTGGAAGTCCCATAAGGATTTTGTGAGAGTTTCTTCGTTGATGGGACGTCAAGTCTGGAGGACGCAAATCGAAAATTGTCTCTCTGGGAACACTATATTTGAAAAAATATTATGCTTAGTTGCAAGTTAGCAATTAGCGAATTGGCCAAGCGCTTATAAATTTTGAGTAAGATTGAATGACGGCCTTTTTCAACAAACTTTGACTTCAGGAAATTGTTATTTGTGACAGGGGAAAAAATCCCCCCTTAAGTATATAAGACCTCAAACTGAGGCTTAAGACCCTCAAACGAGGCATAACCCTCAAAACGAGGGCATGTTCTATATCAACTACCGAATTATTTAAGATATCGCGTCAAATAGATGGTAGTAACATTAACATCGTTTTTCATAAGACAAAATGTTCACAAGTAAAAAATTACACCGCAAGGGCAAGTCACCTACGTTCACATAGTTTTATGTGCCAAACTTTTCAAGAAACTCTTGATTTACAGAGGGCAAATGACCCCCACCCCCCAATTCGCGAAAGCAGCCTTATTTTGCGAAGGAAAAGGTCCATATAAAAAACAAAGATCCAAGTGGTTGTGGTAATACGAACCCTAGACCTGTGATGGGCAGCATCTTATCCTACGAAGGGCAGGCCTTATTTGCGAGAAGGCAAGTACTTTACCTGTCGAAGAGACAGCGACATTTATCTTTGAAGGCGAACCTTAACACTGCGAAGCAGACCTTAACGCGAAG